>JAQIXO010000043.1:0-59534 GCA_034700305.1 Protaphorura armata
GCACAGTTATGATTTCTGCAGACGAAATTCGATTGATTCGTGGTCAGGGCATGCCCGGGTACTAGAAAAAAAATATGGCATACCTGCTTCCTCGTATACATGTAATGACTCTCCCTTGTTAGCTCATTTGGGATTTCCACTGGGTGATAATGGTATTAGTGCTGTGCGTGCAATTGTGGTCAGAGAACTTAAATTGTAAGGAGTAAAAAAAACAGGATGATGGATGACAGAAAATTAGTGGTTGAATTACATTCACTCATTCTTAAAGGTAGAATCCTCGTGAGTTCCCTATTACGACACATATGCAATTCATTTGCAATCAACACCTAAGATTAGACTTTAGACTGCGACTGCAGTTGCATTTTGCATTGGAGTAGCAATTGCATTAATGAATGGATTTGGATGTGATAAAAAATAAAATCGTCGACTCACCGTCTTTGACAGTCCCAGCGGCTGGGATTTTGAACACTTGGTATTTGGCACCGGTAGCGGAGAAACTGGTCCCAATATTGTACCAGTCACCTTTGGAATCTACAATTGGATGTGCTGTCGCCAAATGAACACCGAATTGCTTGTAGTAGTCAATCTAGTCAATTGAAAAAGGTTAAAAAAAAATATTAGAAATGAATTCGCTTTAGCGTTTAGCGTTTAAAAGCGTTTAAAATATGTGGAAGTGTATCAATTTTCGGGGTGGAACACTCGCCGATACATTTGGATGTGTCGACAAACTTCGTTCAGATTTCACTGTACGATTTTTATGAAAGAGATGTGAATAAACGTTCGAAAATGCATACCTTGTCACCGGTTCCCAAAGTGTCGGGATGAATGTTATGAACATGGCATGTTTCGGAAGCAGCATAAACGTCACCCTCAATGGTGTACAAACTGATGGAATCATTATCAGTAATATCGTCGGAGCTCTATTGAATGCGAAGAGAAAAATTATTAAAAATTATAAATAAATAAATTCCGGGTGAAATTAGTAAAAAATATTAATTAGCACTCACGAAAGTATTGGCAACACGTTTGAAAAACCCTCGATTGTTGGCAATATTTCCCTTTGTTGCAAACTCAGGGAAGTAGGGTTCCTTCTGCTCGACTGACTTTTTGTAAGCGGTGGATTGTAAATATTTCTTGTCAAAGGTCACCTGGAAGATTACAAAATAAAAATAATGATAGGGATCTCGCATTTGGACGTTAACCCGGAACCGGAATTAGGATCAGGCAGGGTTAATCATCAGTGAAAGTCAAGTGAATGTTTAATTAAGTTTATATACTTTTCCGTCCTTGATGTCAAACTTGGAGAGCATGGCGTATCCATCAATAAAGTGGTTCATGGTTATTTCACCAATATCGAATTTCCCAGGACCCACTCGTAAGTATGAGCCATTGATCCAGTTTGGAATGGAGCCTAAAATAATGTTAGAACAAAACCAACATGTTAGGACACGTGTTACGAGAATTATGTAAACAAATGATTTCTCCGTCAAACTAAACCCGAACAGATCTGGGGTGTGGGGTCTGTGGTTTTTGCCGAGACCTTGCTTTGATCGTTTAACTAACTTAATAGGCCAACGACTGCATTGTAATCACAAGCATTTCTGTCCGTCTGCTAATTTTTGCTCTGCTAAGAGTGCATTACGCTATCTTCGTAATTTAGTATTTATGTGTTAGTATGACTTTTAGTGCGACTTTACTGGAATACCAAACTCGCAAGTATTGCTCCTATACATGTACGAATACGTATGAACCCAAAAAATTAATTATTGCTAAAATATTATTGCGGACACTGCTAACCTACAGGGTGCTTTGAGGCGTGGTCTTAATGTTCGACTTTAATAGCTCCGTCAAAGTTAATTGTTTGGGTTAAGGCATTTACCAACTTTCGTGTGGTCAACAAACATTTTAAATCTTTAATCAAATCCCACGGATGCGGAATACTCGGACGCAAAATTGTTTATAATATTGAGTTTATGGAAAATTATTTTCTTATTTATGATTTGTTTCAATTTTAACAAGGAATTTCATTAATTCGTTCGAACTTGATTTCATTGTTTCCAAATTTTCTAAACCTTTGAATTCTGGGCAAAAATTCTTTTAACTCGTTCAATACAAATGTATCATTTTGATCAATTAAGATTAAGCAATATTTTGTTGCTTTGTTAGTTCTCATTTGACAAGCACGTGCGCGTACGTGTACATGAGTATGCCATGCACTTCTGATTTCCTTGAAGATTAGCAGTTAGCAGACTATTATCTTGTACTTTTGTGTTTGTTACTTGTTCCATTGCTACCTGGCGGCACACGAACGACAAGACTTAATTTTCTCCCAAAATTGTGTACACAAAACTTAACTCAGGTTGAGATGCGTCATTTTTTTTACGATTACATTGTGTTGTGTGATACTATTGTGAACCTCGGCACAAATAACAAACGCTTAGACTTTTGTTTCCTAGACCTTGAATTTAACAAAGTAGCATTGTCATAATAATGTGTTCTCCTATTTGTAATTGTACGTACGTGCGTCGTTCGTTGAGTTCGTTCGTTGTTCTCTCAAATAGGAATTACAAATCTATTGATAAATGAAATAGTACAACGTGCTTTTCATGTGTCTCTTTTCAATTCGAAAGTGTTTTCAGGAGTGCTCAAGTCTCGAAATCGCAAACATGATTGCTTAATGAAATGTTTTTCTGAGTTTGGGAAACTCGCAACACTTCTTACACCAAAATATCTGAACTCATTACATATTACGCCTTCCCGAGATCAAAATTGATGCATAATTAATTTAGTTTTTTTTAAACTGCAGTGGGTACATCATCGGTCGTTAAGCGTTATGCGTCATGTTTTTGTTAAATTATTGCACTGTTCATAGACACAGTCATACATTAATAGCTAATGGTCCGCTGAGAAAATGGGATGGAGTTTTTGGTGGCTGTTTTTGGTGGTTATTCGGTGCAATCTTTCAAAAAAAAATGTTTGTCCATATTACCATAAAATTGAATGAAATAAAAAGGCTATACAAATTTTGAGGAGCATCAACATGTGAAAATGATAAGGTTATAGTGAAATAATTCGACGCATCAGTCAGAGCGTCAGCATCACTTGGTTGGGTGGTTATCAAATACGAGGACATGCGTTAGTTTAATGTTACAATGACAATGCACAACAAAATAATGCTACTTTTGCATGTGTTGTTGCATTTATAATTCTCATCCTAAAATAAAGAATGCGTATTCTGTCAAAATGCAAATATGCCACGCTATATGTGATTTGAAAACTTTGAACTGTTTTAATTTTTGATTAAATGTATTCAAGGGTACGAGAAGTAAAGTTCAACATTTTATCAAGTGATTTATATGCTCCATTGCATTGCACTGAAGAATCACGTTATGTGTTTTATTAAGCCATTTTATCATTTACACATGAAAGTGTTTAAATGAGTCCTTAAGCGCTTTTGTTTTTTAAAATTACATAGACTATATGTATTTGATTAATGGAATGTCAATTAAATCATATGGGTTGAATGGAATGCTAGTCAGTGTGAGTTTTGAGTACCAATTATTTTATCAAGTGTATGCGAACATGTTTTGGACTTCTGAACTGTCATAATTTCATATTTCCAGATAGTGCAAATTTTAGTGTTGCAAATGTCATCAGAATAATGACTTTTGGACTTGATGAGTTAAAAAGTTGGCAATGGAAAATTATAATTTCCAAATTACAACCGTTTTATTTTTTGAGCCTGCATTCACAAATTAAGCCACGTAACATTTTGAATGGGTCTTGGCACCGACTGAATTGGAACATCCTTATATGATGTTATGGTATTAAAACATTTAGATAATTAATTAGTATTATAATTAAATCAGATATGTGATTTTTTGTAGAAAGAGGTGTTGTCTCTTCTGGTTACGCAACTTAAGTGATAATAGTATGAATGGTCCACTCAACTCAAGTTGTCTTCAGGGCAAATGTCAAATAATGATTTCAAGTATCATTGCGCCATACGCAAACCACAGCAAGAGCAAACATTACGCTGCACTCTATTCAATGAAAATCTTAATTTAAACTCTTAACCTCTCTCCGGATTGAGCCGGCACGTGGACTACTTAAATAATTAAAGTGGTTTCATATACCGGGATCTCCAAACTAACATGCGGGGTGTTTCTATTCCGATGCTGTCTGTGTTTCTTAATGATACTTTAGGTTTTGACTTCCCTAAGATTGTACCTGACCAATTGGCTTACTAATTAAGAGTTCAAGGAAAAGTGAATTTATTATGCCTGCTATATAACTCTGGTGAAAAAATGTTCCCCAGTAAAAAGCGCAGCTTCACTTCACAGTGCATACCTATTTATTGCTCTCTCTGTCCTTATCCTTTTTTTATAATAATATTTGAGTATGATACGAGCAAGGTCTTTACGATTACGAAGGGGAGAAAAAAGAGCTACGGGTTGTCCGACAAAAAGATGAAATTCTTTCCTGGATTACCACAAATGTACACCCTAAAAAAATTATGGTGCAAGGTAGATGTATTCGTAAAATAAATAAAGTTCTACATTGCCCAATACTAAGAGGAGAAACAAATGCAAAATTCTCAAATGGAAAATGTTAATTTTTTTAACTGTTGAATTCTTTTGTGTTATGTCAACAATCCATCCCAAAATGAAGTGAAATAAAAATTGGTCTTTAATTTTCCATAAAATAGCACTTCATTTGAACATATTTTAGTGTTACACCTATAGAAGAATGAAATCTAATAACTGTTCGTTCTAATTTCTTCATTGACATAAGACTTTTTGTACGGAATTAGTGTGCCCCGCTACCTTACTTGAAATTAATTGCCATTAATGATCAATCGTGAAATTTCAGTCTATACACTTTTCTAAACAAAAATGAGTTTTTCAAGCATTTCATAAAAAGATATTGTGAAATGTGTCTCTCACCTGAAACCTTAGCCTGGACGGGTTGTTTCTGTTCCTCCTGATTTTGGAATAAACGTGCGAGTGCTGGCATGTTGAGAGATAATTAACACTTTCTTAATAAAATAATTTAATTTAACCCTTTCAACTAATTTTGTTTAGCAAGTTAATATTAATTGTACGAAGCACCAAATACAATAGACCCGACCTCCTCAAATGACAGCAGGTGTATAAACTTTTAAAGTTGCTCAGCCGTTTATTTATAAGTCTGCCCTTAGTCCAAGTCTATGTATAAAGTTACGTGTGTGTGTGTGTAATTTGCCATATCCAATGTTAGTTCCCTATTCAATTGATCTTCTGGTCCATACATTTACATTACGTACAGTACAGGGGTCTTTTTTATACATATGTAGTTACTTTTTTAATGTAACTTTGACTTTAATCAAGGGAGTATATTTTTCCTGATTACACAGTAACATCATCATCACCAGTGCACACTCATCCGTTCGTATTTTTTTAAGTCCAACACATTTAGCCTTTAGTCCAAATCAAAGTCCTACTGAACATTTAATGTGTAATGTGCGTGCGTGCACTAATGATATTAATATCATCCACAATGCAAGGCAATGAGTAACGCTATTACCTATTTCATATTTAATTGTATTCCGGCCATCGGCTTTATATTTTAAAAGAGGCATGGATTCTTTTGAAGATGAACCTATCAAGCATATTACACACAAAATGCAAGAGATCAATTATTTGAACAAGCTCTATTTATTTTATTGAAATACTTTAGATTTTATTCTGAAGCAAAACCGCATTATTCCAGACAACATTGGTGCTTTTCAGACTTTTAACCTGTACTGTTTTGTGTACATTATTTTTCGACTTAATCTTCAACAGAAAAATGTTTGGAAATTGATGTCGGACGTGACAGAACAAAAATATGGTTTCAAAGCTCATTCCTTGTCTCATCATTCCCTGACAGACTTTGTGAAGTGACAAGTGACAATATTGGTATTCGTGTCAATCAAAACAAATAAGATGAGCCAGTGCAGGGTAGAGTACAAAGGATCGAATTCAGAAGTATCAGAAGACCATGCATACATGGATTAATCATTCAATGGTTGATGAATGAGTCACAGATCAACTTGTTTTTGATCTATTTATGTTCACTAAGTTTTGATTTTGAAATACATATGAGTTTAATGAACACATGATTTTTTATGTTCAATTGGTTTTGATTTTTTGGCTAATGGACTTAGAAAGTTTGATTCCAGGCAATCTCGTTATGTGCAGAAAAATATACAGTTTTCTAATATTGAAAATTAAATTAATTTCTCATAATATTCATTGGCCGATAATAATTCGACACACCGTATTGCCAACATCTCCGCCCGCACTTTCTGTAGAGATTTGGTTGCTTTCAATTCTTATTCGGTTACATTTTACATTTCTCAGAGCACTACCTGCCAGCCGTGCATTTTTTTACATATACATGTACAAGTGTACAGAAAGGATTATAAACCACGCACTTATTTTTGGTTTTACTTTCAGGCTTGGATAAGTCCAAGTGTCCCCTTTTTACCTGAAGGAACTGAATAGGCTAACGTTAAAATATATGTAAAAAAAAATCTAAATAATTTTGCCAATTAATGAAAAGTCTCAGACAGCCCAACAAGACTTGGTCGTAAATCTTGAAGGGAGGCATGTAATTCATAGAATTCATACGCCACGTTCATCACAGACTTATAAGGTCAATGATGACCCTACCAAATGGCACCGAGTCAATCACTCACTTCCAGACCCCATTCTGACCACACGAATACCTCAAGTGGATCTTTCCTCATACAAAGACTGTTGGGTTTATTTCCAAATCCAATTCAATAAATCTTGGACGATCAAACACACCAATCTAGACTAATCCGATTTTGCATAAAATTTTCAAATTCTGCATTAGTGCAGTTTGCATTTGTAGCAAAGGGGATTTATGTACGAATTTGTAGCGAACTTTCTCAATTAGCAATGTAATTCTGATTTTTGAAAATTGTTTTCTATCAAATTCTTAAGCGCTAATTATAAAATCATGCAATTATTCGTAAAAAAGTTTTATTAGTAGCTTAAACCTACAATGTCTCAAATATGTTGGTTCATCTTGACTGGCAGGGTGACGAAACAAAGGGGATTACCACAGCTCGCATAATTCCAAGATATACATTTTACGGACATTGCATTTCGTGTTTAGAACGCGCCAATCGACGCGTTTCCATTGTGCGTATCTAACCCCGTGCGCCGAATTGTTGAAGCCCGAAAATCGGGATTCACTCATGTTTTAGAGCAAAGAATACTAGAAGTAATAGTTGAACCGAAAGGTTCCTATTTCCAGTACTTTGTATTCAGATTTATAGCATCATGCACCCTTGAAAGGCCTAATGCCCTTTTTCGTCACCCTTCACCTGAAGAGGATATTTCTCATTACCATTTTTATTTGTTATCTTGAACTTTAATAACCGTCATTCGAAGTCTGTGAAGCTCAAGAGGAGCAAAAGCGAGAACGAAAGCCTCGTTTCTGTTACGAGTGTCAATCACTTGAGACATTTTACATGGAACAGTAAACAAAGACTGGCTTTTGTCCTCTCACATTTTATGTATTATCACTGCCACACTATCAGGTGTCACTCGATTGTTTCAACCAAGGAAATTGATCGATGTACTGTACTCCAGTTGGAAAGTTCGATATTGACCCCTTACGCACGCACGACAAACATACCCGCCTACTCGATACTCGTGCGGATTGTGGAATTGGAATGTCATGACCAAAGTTACAAAATTATCACCGAATGACTGTTAGATAACAGATTTTTTTTGTCAAACTTTTCAGAACTTGATTGATGTTCCTAGAAGCGTGCCAGTTAATAATCAAGTTTTCTATTTAATCAGTTCAGCAGAGTTTTCAAGGCAGCTGCAATGCAGTAGTGACATTATGCTCATGACTGACCACTGTGTTGTCCTCGTCGTTCAAAATTATCAATGTAAGATGAAAATATCTAGTCTAAATGAGAGCGCTTACCAGTTTTTAACTTTTGTGCATGATTGAGTTATTGCACTTTACACAGTTCACACAGTAATACAGGGATTAACGCTCAGCTGGTCAGATATGAAATGATGAGAATGAACTTCGGTCAAACTCACACAAGAGTAAATATAATTTCCTATTTATGACACTATTGTGAATTTTTTAATCTCCGTATCTTGCATAAGGACCAAGGTACACCTGAGGAGCTCGTGAGGGAAACTTGTGGGGTGTGGGGAAGATTCCACGGATAAGTCACATTTTTTTAAGAATTTTCCTATTTCATCCGTCTGGTTGGACGTAATCGTAAAATAATAAAACTAATCTGCATCCATTAATTGGCATACTTCGGCGGAATATTTTTATGTTGTAGTTTCCAAAACTTAACCTAACGAAATAGCAGATCCGGTTCGCATAATGATATGTGAAGGTCAAAACAGTTTTACGTAAGTTACGCAAGTAAAATAGAGACAAGGTAAGGATGAGTAAATGTAAAATAAAATAAAAAATACGAAAAACCGAGAAATATTGTGTTACGTGTATAGAGTTTCACAGCCACGACAAGAGTTGTGAAACGCCCTGTAAAACAAACTGATTTCTCGCTATTTGTGAGAATTGACGTTATCATTGTCAGTCTCTTTTCGAATCTCAGTTTTAGTTACTTCACGTTACGTATCGAAAGAATCGAGACTCCGGGGTACTCAAAATAATATTACAAACCATAAACCATGAATATAAGAAAAAAATATCTGGTCTAATTCCGGATGCCATTCCATTCTCTAGTAGTACTCAAGTATAGTGCAGGTCAACTGACAACTAACTGAGAGGCTATTGATGTTTGACCTTATTTTGTGACAGACCGTTTTAATTGCCATATGCAGGATGTTGTAAATCGGTTCATGTATTTTAAAAGATGTTGCTCTGAAGTCTAGTGTATAAAGAACGACGGACTTAATTATTACTCATTTTTACTGATTCATGCTTGCATTCATTTCTTCGTCATTAAAAATTAGAGTTAAGGATGATGAACTTTGAACTGTGATGATAAAATAAAGATGTCAATGGATTAGACAGTTAAAAGTTGTCAAACTCATCAATAACTAACAAGTTATGATTTAACTTTGATCCCTCTGACTGACAGAATTTGTGCTATACGACCAATTGACACAGGATCTATTGGGTCAACTCATGATTTGATGTATAGTAATTTCGTATCTCAAAAGTGTTGCTATTTAGTGTTAAGGCGCGCGGGGTTAGTTGTGATTCATTCGTTCGATCCAATCGTCAATCTCTTCACACATAAAGATGTTGGCTGTCTCGCAAAATTCCCTAGTCATGAAATAAACTAATAAGCAATTTAAGTTGAAATTTTGCCAGAATAAAATTAATCATAACGAACATGCATGATGGGTATTCAGAATATCACACTTCTTAAAATTCTTACCGGCCAAGCAATCATATCCCATAAAAATTTAGGAAGAAATCAAACCTCATTCCCCACGTTCAAATATTTTATGAATCACCCTGTACACCTCGGGGTTTCTGGGTTATTCCATGAAATGTTAGGAGAACAGGTACCTTGGAGTTTCATTGATTTCTAGCCGAAGATTTCACTTTTTGTTGGGATTAACTTTAATCTATATACATAATTTATTGACTGAATGATTTCCTTACATTTTTTGATTGCTGATTAGCTATATGTTAATAATGCCACTGATTTTTATGAGAGCTATTTAGTACATTATTAGTACAGTTTGTAAAACAACGTTTACTCGAACTTTAGTTCTAAAATTGTATCAATAAGGAAATTCTACTTGCGCTTCGCGTTATCCAAACTCAAGATTCACATAACATGTATACATAAAAGGAACTAAATATAATTAAACAAAGGCACAAAATATAATATTAATGTTATTTTTATTTATATTTTATTTTACAATTTTACAACGAGATGAAATAATTTTTAAGTGATGGAAGTATTGTATACATATTTCTTCCAATTTGATGTACCATTGCACTGGAATTGGGAGACGACTGGCTGGAATCTCATTCACCTTCACTAAACCGGCACCTGTAAATCGAAACTAAAATAGTCGACACACCACACACGCAAGTAAAACCATTGTAAATATGAAATATGGACTTAATAAGCATTTGTTCCCAAATGGGCAGACATAACACACACGAGGACAGGTTTCATTTGAAGGACTTTGTATTCAGGATTAATTAATAACAAGAATAGATACTTACATTAGAGTTTTCAGTTTTCGTATCCGGTTGAGATGTCTTCTCTCGAATCTTCGCTTCTGTTAAATTCAAAGTATTATTTATTTGAACCATGGCCACGGGCTATATGATTTTCAGTTTTTTACAAACAATAAAATACTCACATTACATAAGACCTGAAAAAGCCCCCAACAGCAGATGTGTATCCAATATGTGAAAACCTGTGTGTTTATGTGTTTTCTTGGATACTGTCATCTCTGGTCATCTCATCAGTCATCGGATTGATGAAGTAAGGCAGAGGCTACTGATTGTAACAGCCCGGCGTAACAATCCCTTTG
Source organism: Protaphorura armata (assembly GCA_034700305.1). NCBI lineage: Eukaryota > Metazoa > Arthropoda > Collembola > Poduromorpha > Onychiuridae > Protaphorura > Protaphorura armata. The sequence continues at coordinate 10,560 of JAQIXO010000043.1, forward strand.
TAACAGGCTATTGTAACAGTCCCTGTAACGGTTCATCATAACAGTCCTTGGAACAGACCATTGTAACAGCCCAAGTATTTGAGTGGCCCAATCAGATTGTCATAACCTAACACAAAATTATATGAACTATAACCCAACTACTGATCAGGCGACAAAAAAATTTGGGCTGTTACAGGCTGTTCCAAGAAGTTGTCACAATGAATCGTTACAAGGAGCTGTTACAGTAGGTTGTTACAAGGGGCTGTTACACAGGGCAGTTACAATCAGTAACCCCTGCCTTATTTTAGCCAACCTTCCAGCAGTCCAGCATAGTGATTGGATTTGGTCCATCGAATCTTCACTTCTATTAAATTCATATTATTATTTCTTAACAATTATGAATTTTTGAACTTACCAATCTAGGTTTTCACAAAAAAAAAATACTCCCTTACATAAGACTTGAAGAATCCGTCAACAGCAGATGTGTACCCAATATATGAAAACCTTAGGCGTGTTTTCTTGAGTACTGTCATCTCTGGTCATCTCATCAGATTTGTGGTAAAACCCTCCAAGCCCAGACCAACACTACCATTTTGACCGTATTTTGGAATCCCTATTTAAATATAACATTATTTTAACCATGAGTCGCGTGCTTATCCCTAACAAGATCACCTCCTAACAAAACCTGTCCTTGTGAGTGTCTTAAAACCAAGACGGCATTTTTAACATGCCGAATACCATATAACGCGCCTTACCGAAATACTGGACATACCTGATCCACGGATGGCTAACCTGGTTTCCGTGAGTAATACTGATGTATAGTTGCCATCTCCAACTATTACCTTACAATTCCTGGAAGTGTTGAACCTCACATCATTAGACCAAAGATTATCACTGGAAAGAGAAAGCAAAAAGAAAGCACAATTAGAACTCTGGTTTTTCTCTGCTCAATTAATTACTGACGACAGTCGATACAAATATCGTTGATAAATTCTTACCCGATTTGCTTGAATTCGCTGTTCAGAATCTTAGATAGAGCGGACCAGAACCACCGGAGGACACACAACCTTCGCGTACAATTTCTAAATTCGAATGAGAAAAATGAACTGATGTTCTGCTGAACTTCGAATTGTTTGAAAATTCAGTGGCACGGATATACTGGTTGCTGAGGTTACTAGAACGGGTATTCACCCTGACTCAAAGACTTGTAAAAATGGTATTGTCGAAATAATCAGCGAAATGTTCATGTTCTTTCTTCTCTGTGCCATGCCATAAGTCACCGTCACCGTAACTACCATGATGACCTGACCTAAAGCATTTCCGAGACTATAAAAGTTACACGTTTCCAGGACCCAGGATTCCGAAAATTTTGATGTTTCTTGCCTGGAAACACCTGGAAATTTTTTCTCAGAACTTCTAAAGCATTCTGCTGTATCAGACAATACGCGAACTTATTAATTCGCATAATGTAATACTGTGCTATGCTAATATTCAGGAGAGTAAAGTTCACCAAAGGCAAAGGCCTGGACTTTTGAATGTACAAGACGAATTAATACGGTGAAGATCGGAAGGGGTCATTGTTGTCATAAACGAAAGTAAATCGGCATTGGTATGGTGGAGGTTGGTAAAAGTGTCACATCCGGGCATATTTTACTAAATTAAACGAAACATTGGAAATGCATATCCTTAACCGTATAATCTAAAACTACTCGTTGCAATTCTTTCTGACCAAATGTCTTGTATGCCCGAACCGAAGATATACACTTCAGTGAAGTAATTTTGACACAAGTTGATCGGTTGCACTTCATTTTAATATTTTCTGATAAGAATTTTCAACTAAAAGAATTTTTTTTATGCTGGGAACGGAGACTGCTGGGGCGAATGAGACTATCTCATGTTAGCCGGCAATTTCTCCTAGATTTGAAACACGAAATTTATGTAACTTTAAACTTTCTTAAAAAGTTAATTGCAGGTGTACGATTATAAGTTTATTAATTTGAGCAGCTGACAATTTAACAGTAAGAGTCTGATTTCGAAGTAGTAGTTGGAGGAGAAACTGAAAATAAGTAAAGACGATTCAGGAGACTCCAGAGTTTTATTGGGTGAGTAAAATAGAAGTATTTACTAATAACTCGAAAATCTGGATTTTAGTCAATATCCGAAGCAATATTGCCAAATCCGGAACTGTGCCGTTTTTATGTCAGATTCAGATTTAGTCTTAATTTTTCGGAAATATTTGATTGGAAGGCTTCCATTTCCAATATTTAGTCCAACAATATACCATAAAACCGCATTTCTTTATTACTAACTGGTTCATTTTCATGGTTCCACCCGACTAGGCATATTTGGTATTCAATTTCTAGTTAATAATCTGTAAAGGTTAAAGGCTGGAGTCTTACTTTTGTGTGTAATTCTTAGGATTGGTTGGAATCAGTAGGATGCATTTGACAATATTATATACATACATATGCTAATATATATATATAAATGTATTTTGGAATGCGGAGAAAACCTCTCTTGTCTTGAGCAGAAGTAATAATTTTGATAATTTTCTTTTTGTTTTAGTTCGACATTCCGGAAACCGGACGCCTTTAAATGACGACCATGTTGTCGAGAAGAATTGTTAGGACCTTGGGCCAAGCATATTTTTCTACTTCCTCCCAACTAAATACTAAAGTGACTGTTCTTGGGGCGGCCGGAGGAATTGGACAACCGCTTGCCCTCCTTCTGAAGCAATTACAACTCATCAATGAATTGGCATTATTTGACGTAGTAAATTCACCCGGAGTAGCTGCGGACCTCAGTCACATTGACACGAAGGTCAGGGTGAGGTCATATGTTGGATTGGAGGAACTACACGATGCATTATTCAGAAGTAATATTGTCGTCATTCCGGCCGGTGTTCCCAGAAAACCAGGAATGACTCGGGATGATTTATTTACTACGAACGCTACCATTGTTCGACAATTAGCACTCGCCTGTCTTGAATCATGCCCAGATGCTCTCTTCGCCATCATTTCCAATCCAGTAAGTAACTTTTATTTTCTACATTTTCTATATTTCTATAAATTTTTATTATTAAGATACTCCGTACTTATTAAGGCCTCCTCTCCCGTATCCCAAGTACGGGAGAGGAGGCCTGGATTGTAAGTTGACTTTTTGGCAATCCCAATAATTACTGATGAATTAATTCACAATGAAATGGTTACTTTACTCAGGTCAACAGCACAGTCCCTATTTTTTCCGAAATCTTTAGGGTTGCTGATAAACTCGACCCTCATAAAATTTTTGGAGTGACAACTTTGGATGCAGTTCGTGCAAATACTTTTATAGCCGAGGCTGTGGGTATGGACCCACAAGACGTTAATTGTCCAGTCATCGGTGGTCATTCTGGTATCACTATGGTTCCACTACTTTCGCAATGTCAACCGGAAGTTCATTTTCCACCAAATGCCCTTCAACTTATGACGAAGAGAATTCAAAATGCTGGTACTGAAGTTGTGAATGCAAAGGCTGGTTCCGGTTCAGCAACTCTGTCCATGGCTTATGCAGCGGCCAGATTTACAATGTCACTGCTGAGGGGATTGAGAGGTGAAAAGGGAGTCGTGGAATGTGCGTTCGTCAAATCAGACGTCACGGAAGCACACTATTTCGCGTCTCCAATTCTTCTGGGCCCTCAAGGTGTTCTCATTAATTTGGGAATGGGAAAATTAACTTCATTTGAGCAAGACCTTCTCCATGACGCTCTACCCGAATTACGAAGAGAAATTGAGAAAGGTGAACATTTTGTTCACAGTTTTATGCGGGAAGAAACCGACCAAAATCTGTAAACATTCAATTTCATTTACTCATTTTGTGATTTTAATCCGAATATTTCATGTACGATTAATAATTTCATGTATATTTGTCCTAAGAACTAACTTCTTCATGATAACAAGTGTAAACTAAATATAAATAAATGTAATACAGAATTGGTCCAAGGTTAGTGATCACCCTGTCTGTCTAACAAATACATTAATACGAATTACACAGAACTGTCAATGTTTGTGCTTTGCATAGTTCAAAATAGTTGCATTTTTTGTAGGAAGGATGACGCCAAAAAATACAATTCATAGGAAGGCTTAATTTAAGCAGAGGGGATAAAGATCCCGTGAAGTGAACATGGTAGTGTCGCGTCTTCAAAAGTGGCTCTTCCGAGCTCAGTTAAAGTTTTTGCATCCAAAACTAGAAGATAATCTTTTACTTCTTTCCTCATGTCAGCCACGGCTGAAATCACAACTCCGTCGTCTTCTTCAGTCCCATCAGGCTTTGCAATGAAATATGGCTCTCCAGGATAAATAAATTCATTCTCTTTCCACATAATCATTTCCTTGGTCTCAACGTTGACCTTACAAATGGAATGTGAGTAATGGCTCGGATTATATGTCCCGGCAGTGTAATAGTACGTGTATTTTTTCCCAGTACATTTTCTATTGAAACTTTGCAATTCAGCTCCCTTAATGTCCGTTAAGATCTCTGGTGTCAGAATGATTTGATTTCCTTTTCGTACGGCTGTACTTTTCCCACTGACTTTCACAAGATTTTCATTTTCTTGGACTTTGGAAACGTCAGCCAAAGGAATAACGAAACGCTGGGCGAAGGGGTGATCACAATCTTCAAAAATTTCTTTACGGAACTTGGCAATGACGAGGGTTTCCATCACACTTGGGGACTCATAGCTGTTCACATCGATTACGATCTAAATTCAAATAAATTAATGGGTTTAAGTTGCCGGTTACGACCAGAATAGCGCAAGGGTTTTTGGAGACATATTTTCATCGTTAGTATTTTTTACCTGGTCATTTTCCTCATAACAGTTGATGACGTGCATGTAGAAGAACGCTTCCGCAGACATGAATTCAGTCTTGATAACTTTCCCAGTTGCTTTCTCCACGATGTAGAATCGATTTTTGTCTTGTGGACGCCACTCGACCCAATCCTTCAAGGCATAACCTTTGACCGAAGAAGCCAGAATTTTGGACAAGCAAATGACACTTGGTTGTTCAATCAAAATAATATAATTCTGTGTCATTCCAAAGCTGTGAACATTAGCCATAGCTCCATTCCACCGAGTTGTGATTGAGCAAATCGTTTTTGCTTTTTTAATTGAGTCCTTCGCAGAATCCCCTTGTGGGATTTTAACCACAAGGTATTTCAGAGGAGCGGTCAAGGATGAGCCAATTTGCCACGAATCCCCATTCTCATCTTTCATTGGATGGGCACTTAGAGCGTTGCAGCCGAAACATTTGCTCACGTCAAATTTGTCACCGTCTCCATTAAATCCTGACATATTCACACCTCGGAAAAATGCAGTGTCCGCAAAAATGTGAACATCTTTCCCGAGTAGGAATGGCGTGGAATAGCTGTTGTCAGACATCTCAGGAATCTAGAATATTTGAAGGATTCAGTTTCTTTCTTGGTTCACATTATCAGTACAGTCGGAACCGAATTTGGCCGAATATTCCAAAACAACGGGACTTGGAAAGCATGTACGAAAACTGGGTTTAAAACACACAGCATAAGGTGTTCACAAATTCAGGGAATATAATAAAAAGTGAAGGACTGTGTCTTGTAACAAGTTTGTCCAAGAATTTCTAGAAGATCATCTGTCTACACCTAAATTCTTATTAAATTAATTTTCTTACAAAGTTTGAGACGATTCGAGAGAAAAATCCTTTGTTGGGGTCAGAGAATGCACGTGTGCCATACTCATTCACTACAGGCTTCTTTGCGGCTAGGGCTCGGGCGTATGCTTCAGATTTTAAGAATTTCTTCTCAACTGTTACAGAGTTTTCTTGTATCGAGAATTTTGACACAATTGCAAAACCGTCCAACCAATGATTCATTGTGTGTTCTTCCAAAGTCCATTTTCCAGGTCCAACTCGGACGAAAGTTCCTTTGAGCCAACTCGGGAATGTTCCTATCAAGAAAACCCAAGAAAATCAAATTAAGCCATATGTCCAACACACGAGGGATCGAAGCCTCGTCAAATGCGGTCAGCAAGGCAAGGGCAATCGGTACCCATTATGATATTCGGAAAATTTTCGTCGAGATTCAATTCGGTCAAGGTTAATTCTCATGAAATTAATTAGGACTGACTACTTAATTTGTTGATTGACCTTAGGGAATTTTTACGTATTAAAAAAAACTACATGTTCTTCATAATTCCATTCAATAATACATTGTCATGCAAAATAATTTCATCTTTGCTGCTTGAATGGTTTGGATTGAATGTATGCGGTGCGAAAACAACATACTGCAATGAAAGTAGTAAATAAGAACGTACAACGATGTTAAAAATATTAAAGCCTATAAGAAAAGAGGATGAGAATAAAAAATAACAATAACAATTAAGAATCTCAAGGGTGATGCTGTAATAATTGAATTTCGAATGTTAAGAGCAGTCAAGAAATTGTTTCAGCTGTCCAAGTCCAAATTACTATCGTGTGAATATTATATTATGATATTACGTAACAAAACTGCACATTTACTACACATGCAACATAATGCGAATAAAACCTGTTCTCTCTACTAGTAATGCAAAATGCAATGCTGAGGTGACACATTGACATGCTGAGTGCTCACCGCGATTTCGTAATTCTGTATCGCAGACTACTTTCATTTTCATTTTAACCATAACGTTAAAGTCAAGTACAGAATTAATGGACAGCTCTTTACCCAAGACATTGCGAGTAGTTTCAAGTATGTGGGTCAAAATCTGTTAAGGGTAGCCCTAGTAGTAGGTGATAAACCTCGTTAAAAGTGTAGCCAAATTCATATGGCCCATAGCATAGATCAGACCGTATAAAATCATAATCAGGTTAGTACAACAGCAGGTACTATTTGCATGGTGCAATTTACAATGACGTGAGCAAAATCTTGATCTAAATTCCCACGGTATTATAAAACTTAAATTACGAATTCTATACTTACCCTTAATTTTGGCTTCTGCCGGCTGATTTGTTTCTTGTGCATCTTGAAATAATTTACAGCAATCTGCATCAGAAGACATGGTCGTGATTTTTGATTCTGATCCGACACCTTCCAAAAGTCAACAAAATGAGTGTAATGACACTTTTTTCCACCAATTCTTTTTTGACTTGTTCTATGAACGAAGGATGAAGGAGAAATGTGTGAATGAATTGTTTTTCAAGACTAGTGTAGCCTTACAATTAGTTAGTTAATTTAATAAAGTTTCGACTGGCTGGTGAAACTCCTACGTCTACGTCTAGTCTTGTGGCCTGTGGGAATGATAATATTTAATGCTCGTTGGATTTATGATTTAGACTTGGTTCGAACGAAACGAAACCAGCAACCCTAACCCTATGTATGAGAAAAATTTGCTCCACAGACTTTGTTACTATATCTTAGGCTGTGGTAGTGCAGTGGCAGTGGGTCCAATAAAAACTGTCTGTAGAGATTGGTGATTGCAGGAACAAAGCAGATGGATGATAAGTTTGCGTTGTATTATACAAGATAAGAATTTTTATCCTTGAAAGAGGTTACCCACACTTACTACTCTTCTATCCTTCACAGATCAATTCATACAGGCAGGCAAAATGTACTTTACAATTACAATGATTGCCCGCATAAAAACATGTACTAAACAGTGTACCAGTAGTGTACGGAAAATCATCCGAGTTTATGACAGACTTCCTTCCTACCAATCGGGAGATACAAATACCAATTAGTTAACATTATAGAGCAAATCTTTATTACTATTGTGTGGAAACAAGTCAAAATGCGAACGAGTGTGTGAAAAATATTATTTGAATGGAGAAATTAAGGTAGTAAGTTCTCTCAAATGCTGACACGTTCATTAGAATTGGCAATTGTAATAAAATTAAATTTTAATATTATTCAAGTTCATATGTACAGATTCTGATTTATAATGTCGGAATTTATCATCCCGAAGCCACTTAGACACGATCAAATAAAATGAAAAGAATCAGCTATTAAGCCGTGCCTGAAATGCAGATATAAATAATGCCTGTATTTCTTGTTCTCCGAATTTTTCAAGAAAATGAATAGTGACAGTTAAGTCTCCAGATTTGTTAAAGTGAAGCTATTATGAAAACAATTGTTCACTTCGTTAAAAATAGTTCAAATAATTTTTGATATTAAGCTGTATATTTAATTCGAATTTGAAATTTAATTTAAGCTTATTACTAATTTTGAGGTTCCAAAAATTCTCAGTACGGATTTACAATTCTGTAAGTCCAATATTCCAATTACATGGAGGTAAACTCTGTAGCTCATAGAACTCGTTTCTATAAATATTGCTTCATTCGCAATTAACGTTTTTGCATTCGGGCTAAATTCTTCTGGTACGCAAAATATATATCAGAAACTGCAGACATTTTCAAATTCCAAATCAGCTTTGCAAACTAATTCTGCCGAATCAGTTCTTGAACCTAATAAGAAAAGAATGTACACGAGCCCGAAGAGACTAACAATTTCTTTACACAATACGACCAAAGTCACGTTACGTTTAATAATTTGATTCAAAACCATTTCTATTATTTTCTATCGTTTTTATTTATTTGTGACATTTTATTAACACGTTTTATAATACAACAGTGAAGATAAATGGAAGGGCTGGATCCCTGAATAATTCCAGGCATCCAATTTACGACTGAATAATTCAGGAACTTTTGATGAATAAACCGTGCATGGCCTGTGGGATATCAGCCTTGAAATGAGCCCGTCCCAATTCTGTAAAACTTTTGGCATCAAGAAAAAGGACAAAATCTGGGCAGTCTTTTTTCACACTTGTCACTGCTGAAATGATGACGCCATCATCCTCAGCATCACCATCAGGATTAGCAACAAAAGTGGGTTCTCCAGGAAAATAAAAATCTTTGTCTCTCCACAGAAGTGTTTCTCCTTTATCCGTATTAACTTTACAGATTGCATTTGTAAAATAATTTGTACAAACACTTCCCACAGCATAGAAATATTTATTTGCTCGTCCAAGGAAGGCTTGATTTATCACAGGAAGTTCCAGCCCACTCTCTGTCATGGCTTTTGGTTGTAAAATAATAGTCTGACCTTTCTTGATCGCAGTGGCTCCAGTATTTTTATTGTTTCCGGCAATCACTAGATTTGTCCCTTCTTGTACTTTAGATAAATCCATTAAATGTAGGAGTGGTAATATAAAACGCTGAGCGGTTGGCGGATCTTTCTCTTCAAAATTTTTACTCCGAAGTTTCTTTAGATACAAATTGTCTAGGACGGAAGGACTAGAGAACATGGTAAGGTCGATGATGATCTGGAAATTAAATAATCAAAAATAAGACAACAGAATACATAAACTACTTTACGCTAAAATATGCAATTGAATGGGAATCGGTTGGTTCCACGAATAAATATTCTAATTTGACTGCTAAGCATAAGCGGTAGGAATTAGAGGAAATTAAATCTCAAGCCATTTTCAAAATATATGGATATTTCCTTGTTACCTGCCTGTTGTCATCCTCGAAGCAATTTATCACATGAAGAAAGAAGAACGGTTTAGCAGAAAGGTATTCCGTTTTAATGACTTTCCCTGAACTTTTCTCAATAATAAAGAATCTTGACTTTTCATTTGGTTTCCATTCTAACCAGTCTTTGAAGGAGTCACCTCGAATGAGTGCTTTGGCAGCTCGGGTCATGCTAATCGCGTAGGGTTGTTCAATGAAAACGATGTAATTTTTTGTCATTCCAAAACTGTGGAAAAATCCGACAGAGCTGGTCCATCGACTTGGAATTGAGCAAATTGTTTTTGAATGAGCCATCATGTCTTTGGTCTCACAATACTTTTGACCTCCGGAAATCTTGACTACGTTGTATTTAAAGCCAGTACTGACTGAGAATCCAATATTGTACATGTCTCCATTCTCATCAGTTAAAGGATGAACACTCACTCCATTTTGTCCAAAACATTTGTGATAGTCAAATTTATCTCCAGTTGATAAAGTGGAAGCGTTGATTTTACGAAAATATGTCGTGTTACTTGTGACAAACAATTCAGAGCCGAGGTGAAAAAGAGAAACTGAATCGTTGTCCGTCATTTCAAATGGTGTCTGAAATTTGTTAGAATAATTTTAGTAATATTTTGAACTTTAATGTTTTAAATTTTTATTTTGAAAATACTTACGAGAGCGGACATGAATCGTGACATGAGACTTTTTGATGGATCTGGAAATGCTTTTGTTCCGAATTCTGTAATCATTGGCTTCTGAGCTATCTCGGCTTTTTTGTACGCATCTGACTGTAAATATTTCTTGACGAATTTGACATTTCCGGGTTCAATTTCAAATTTTGATAGTAGGGCATATCCGTCCAACCAATGATTCAGTGTGAAATCATCCTTAAAATCAAATTTTCCAGGACCCACTCGGACGAACGTTCCTTTGACCCATGGCGGAATTTCTCCTGTTTCAAAGGAAATAATAAATAATTTGGTGGAAAAAATCACAAACTAATTGTAAGATGAGTCAATGAGGCTGTCGTTAACATTTTGTCGCTACAGGGTGGCTCATAACCACTACTCATTTACTGCTAAGCACACGAGAGCACAATTTTAAGGGTTTCGACCAATTACATTGCACTGTAAAATTTTGTACATTTGAATAAATCTCTTACCAATAATAGTAGAATCTTCTCCAGTGTGTAACTCTTCCGCATTTTTGAATAATTTTAAGATGTCAATATCAATCTCCGGCATGACAATTTACTGTGCGTTTAACTCAGCCCTGCCAAAACAAGAGTTAAATGAGTTAAAGTGAACTTTAATTCCTTTATAAAACACTTAAAAAAGAATGTCTCAGATTTTCCCTTTCAATTTCTCCTACACATTTCTTCCGAGTTCCGACTCACCAAAATTCCCTGACTGATGACGAATGTGATTATTAATTCAAGTCAACAATAATTCATTGTTTAAATTGAAAAACTGTAGTGAAGGACAATCTTTCCTTGTAATCACTAGACTACTCTACTGAAGTGACTTCAAGAGCACAAGATCCTTGAAAGAACTGGTGACTCCAATTTGCTCTTTACAATTTACAGAGTGAAAATGTTTAATTAACACTTTTCTTCTGCCTTCCTTCGTGTACGTACGTACAATCTACATGTAAAAGTTAAGATAAAGATAATCAAAAATGAAATAGGATGTAAATGTGTAGCTTATTTTATTCACGCGTTGTTTATTACTGCCGACGTCATTCAGCCACTTACTTACATACTAGAATGAATGCGAATATAATGAAAAAAAGTTTTACGTGCATTTTTTTGCACACTTATTTCGCAGTATGTGTGGGTTGACATGTACTGCACTGAAATGCAATGTACAACAAGCGGGAAGTTCCCATGCACGTGTGTTGATTTTTTTGGAAATAAGAAGTCTATTTTCCCATATGCCCTATAGTTAGTTGGGTGCAATTTTTTTTAATGCAAAACTTTATAGGACACATGCTAATAAGTTGGCACATTTTTTCATACTTCTATTATTCAGCTCAGCCGTGCAGTCTTATTCAGGTGAGTAAAATGTGCATGGCGTAATTTTTTAAGATTAGGGATTTCCTATGCTGCTATTCTACGCTTGGAAGATTCATATCTTGAGATATACATTATACATTACTTTCACTTCAAGCCACGTTGGCCTTATTGTTTGCAAATTGTAGGCAGTGCAGTGTTATGGTAGTAGTGAGGCAGAGACTATGATACTTGAGCTGTTAAATGCATTCTGTTCTGTGTCTGTGGTTTTGGTATGGTAATGGACAGTAAACTGGGTAAATAGGTAACTTCCTTGAGGTTAATCAGTACTTTTATTTGTTCCACGTCTTTATATGAGAATAAAAGTAAATGCATACACATATGGACAGAAATTTTCTGTGTTACAGGTATGTAGTAGTACCAGTCACCAGTAGTACGCTGTCTGCATCACCAATAAGAAGTCCTGCTGTACTGCCGTTTAAACATGTAATTTAAATTTTAGCACGATAGAGCCTGTCTGCTAATTTGACAGAAGATTTAGTTATTCGGTAGTGGGCAAAATCAACCATCGTTGTCCTGGGTCATCTTTCTCACACCTGGCCTCCACCACAGTACTTGATCTGAACAAATAATATCACCATCATTTATTGGATTATTGTGTTATATCGTACATGGTAGGATTTCCTGATAATTTTGCACATGACTTTGGTGTTGGCGCCATGAATAATAGGTATGTTTAGGTCTGAACCCAAAAAATGTTGCAAATGTGGACAAATCTCTGTGCAAAATGTTCAGAAAATTCCATTCGGAATTGTAATGAAATGAATGGCTAATAGCTAATATTAAATATAATTTGTATAGCATCAACCATTCATACCCAGGACCACGTAGACACATTCCATTTGCAAAACTCAAAAATTGAAACTTCCCGTGACCAACATATTTGACTTGCCAGATTGTTTTGATACCCCCAACATTGTTAATCGGAGCTATTGTCCAAGCATCTCTACCAGAGGCAACATCTATAGATTCCATGAAAAATTTAAGCTTTTTGCCAATGTAGTAGTAGTGAATTTAAAGGGCAGAAGTGCATACCTTGGGTTTTCTCAAATCTCCACTTTTGTTCCGGACGATTCCGCCAACCTGAACGAATTGCAATTGTGGTCCCATTTGCTTTCTCAATACCTGTCAACCACTAGAAACGCCAAGAGTTTCAGTCTAATTGTAAATTACAGCAGACTTTGGTGGATTAATCCAAAATCACCTTACCTTATCTTCACTCTGAATTTCCAATTTATAAATTCCCTTGTGCTCAATCTTCGTAGGTTCTAATCTTGCAATTGTTTCAGTAAATAAAAAACACAAGAGTGCACAACAATACAAATGGAGGTTCATTTTGCTTTGTTGTGTGTACGACTTGTACACAGAAACTACTTACAATTTGTTTTGCCTTCAAGATTCTTCACGTTTAACGGATATTACCATAATTTAAGCAGAGGTATGTCAAAATGATTACATTATATTTTGAATAATATTTTTACTCAGACGACAACTATTATTCCTCTTCCTTTCTTATTTTATAGGTTTGCAAGCAACGCAAGAATTAAGTTGATCTCAAGGAATAAGGAAACCCTACTGTACTTGTGTGCGACACTATATGCTCATACTTTGGCACAATGTGAAGGTGAATGAGAAATAAAATTCGACAGAACTACTAAAATTGCAGAAATACCTATTGAACTCTTTGAAAATCGTTTTATGGGAGATATAAAGAAACGGGACCATCAGTGGTAAATATTGATTCCTCGTAACCTGATCACCTAGGTGTGTGTGATCCCGATTTTTCGAATCATATATTTACAGGTATAATTTCGGCTCTCTGGCATATCACACACAGTTGAGAGTTTTTACACGTGCAATAAATAAATCGAGTGACCCGGCCGGCACCAGGATGAATGGACATGAGATAATATTACGGGCATTACCCACGCACTACTGTCTGTTTCAAATCATTATGAACGGGGATTTTGTTTTAAATGTTGGATTTGTTTGATTTCAAAACAAACAATCGAAAAATCCCCGTTCATAATGATTTGAAACAGACAGTAGATAACATTGACATTTTGCACTGTCTCGTTTCATAGAATTCAATTGATTCGAGTAGCCCAACAACTAAGCTAAAGTTTTGCATATCTGAAAGTGGTTACAATGTAGATTGTAGTAAAATCTCGACATTTTCCGTCTCATATATTCATACCGGATCGGGGAGTCTATTTTATGAATACAATGGTCATAGTCAAAACAAGAGGGCAGTTTGGGCAAATGGTAAAACCAATTACTTTTAAATCAGCCGAGCGGTCAATTAATAGCAGTTGCAGTAGGTTGGTCAAGAAGAAGTGCATTTTTTCTTTTCAAAACATAATGCCAAACACCGATCTACTTTAATATTGCTCGTCAGAGAAAAATTTTAAGTCGACCGTCTTACCTGCAAATTATGAAATGTTTTTATAGAAGCGGATGATTCCCTGATCACTAAATTTAAAACTAGTAGAACAAAACCGAATCCGCTGCCTGTTTGTCACTGGTCGATTTGGAGATCCGAAACACTCTGAATATAACTTTCCCGGAGAGACTACTTCTGTGGGGATAGTATCGATCGTTACTTCTATTGTAGTAACTTTGAATGAACCAATCTAGGCATACGGAGATTATAGAATGACAATGGACAAAAATAAATTGACAACTCTTGAAATGATAACAAAGGCACTTAAAAATACAATGGAATTTTATTTCAAACATTTGAGAGAATGTTATTCTCTTCGCGTACTCATTGTCAATTAACATTTATTGTCCAAGTGTTGATCCCGATATCGCATGTATTATTCAATTCGACGGTAATTAGTACCTATGTATTATGCCAAGTTAGACAATCTAACTTAAAAAGTTTGTCTATTACGTACACGTACAGCTACTCGTACTCTTACTCACCACAAATAGAATTAATTGGATATATTAAGTTGACTATTTCGGTTAACTACTTAAGATATTTATTTTCCACGTTGTCCCAAACGCGGCACTGCTTCTTAATATGCAACTTCGTAGTTTGGAAAATGTTATCCTTTTATTCGTTTTAATCAAACATCACTTACCCGCTCTAACGTACTGGCAACATTAAATTGAATTTTGTGAAATTCGAAGGAAGTCAACATTCACTGATTCTGCAGATCCGTTCGACCGTAAATTTCAGTTTTAATTTAAGGTAACTGAATGGTTATCTTAATTTTCTTCTTTCAGAAACTAGATAATTGTAATTACGACGTTGCACTATTTTATCTAACAATTAGAAAATGTGTAATTGAACTAAATATCAGTGAATTAATTAGGTAACCTTAGTGTAGTAATACTTTAAAACCTGAGATGATTGATTGACTGTATTCATGCGACAGACTCACACATCTATAAGTGATTGGTTCCGTCGTAGTCCGTTGTAGTATTGTTTTACACCATGAACATTTAGTCACGATCGTTTAACGAACAATCCGTCAATTGATTGAGGAATGTGAGCTTCGAACTTTGCCCTTCCCATTTCTCTCATCATTAGCATGTTCTCGTACATCTGTCACAGCTGATTATGATGACACCGTCGTCTTCTTCAACCGAATTTGGATTATGAACAATCATTGGCTCTCCTGGAAAGTTGGTCGAACCATCTCGCCAAAGCAAAATTGTATTCTTTTTGTTGTCAACTTTACAAATGGAATTCTGAAAGTAACCTTGAGCCGTAGAACCCGTAGCCCAGAAGTATCCATGTTTTCTACCTTGGAAATCTCGATTAGCCATTGGAAACTCCAAACCAGGCTGGGTAAGAATCTCTGGAGTCAAAATGATTTGATTGCAACTTCTAAAAGCAACAGCTGAGCTTTTTACTTCGACTAGATTAACTTTTTCTGACACATCTTTTAATTCCACTGTAAGCAAGGGATACACAAATCTCTGAGCGGACGCCGAACGTTGAGAACCCTCATTTGGGACACCACTCCTGAGTTGGGAAAGTGTCATACCCTCAAGAATAGATGGGTTTTTGTAGACAATGAGATCCATCACAATTTGTCCATTATCTCGTAGCAATTAATAAAATGGAGAAAAAAGAAAGGATTTTCTGATACAACATCTGTGATGATACATTTCCATGTACTTTTCTCAATGATGAAGAATCGGTTCTTGAGCTCTGGTCTCCAATCCAACTAATCCTTCAAACAATAACCTTGACTTTTGATGACGGACAAAATTGCCTTTGTAATATTCATAACGTGTGGTTGTTCTACGGACACTATGAAATTTGCTGTCATTCCAAAACTATGGACATAACTCATCATTCCTGTCCAGTTGCTCGGAATGGTGCAGAGCATCTTGGATTTTTTCATCTGATCCTTGAAAGATTGTTTTGGACTTCAACCAGAGGGGATTTCAATAATGTGGTATTTTAAACCTAGTCAAATATGTCACTCCAATGTTGTAAATGATTCCAGTCGACTCATCCGTCAATGGATGTGCACTGGCAACGTTTGTTCGAAATAGTCGATTTGTATCACATTTGTCACCGGTCGCAAGAGTTTCGATATCCAATTGTCGAAAGTAACACGTCTCGGACGAAACAAAAAGATCATTGATCATTCCCAACCTTGAAGAGTGATTGTCGATTATTATCTGACATATCAATCGGCATCTACAATTCAGAAAAACGCAATTAGAAACATTGATCTTTGTACCAATCCCAATTAATTAACACTGTCACAAACCATGCTCGAAATAAATCTTGAGAATATTCATTTTGTCCGGTCCTGACTGATTTGCTTTTGTTCCAAACTCAGAGAATACTGGTTTTTGGGCAACGAGTTTTCGTTTATAGATCTGAGTTTCAAGAAATTTTTTATGAAATACGACTGAATTTCTGCGGATGTCAAATTTTGAGACAATTGAATAACCATCCAGCCAATGGTTCACAGTGAATTTCCGGAAGTCAAACTTGCCTGCTCCAACTCTTACATAGATTCCTTGAATCAGGAATCTTCCCTGTAAGAATTTAAAACAATATTAGCATATATTGACTGAGCTTCTTTCGATATAAACATAATTTTGGAGTATACCCGGAGCATTATCACGATTTGTATTTACAATATTCATTGTGCAGTTCCAAAGACAGAAGAAAGTAGAATTTCTGTGCTTTTCGATCCGGAATTCAGAACCATTCAAAAATTAAAACGCTTAATAAAATCATAATTATTGTGGATACTTTTTTTTTATTATATTCAAGATTCAAGATTCAAGATTTTGTTTTATTATAGTCATCAATCACATAGCCCACACAACACAACATGAAAATGCCGCACTGATTTATCAGCGGGTGTAACCAATTCCGACAAGATACAATATTGACAGTTGAGTAATTGACATTTCATAGAGAACAGGGTAGACCAATATTTCCAGGTTTCTGGTCATAAATATAAAGGTTCTGTGTTCCGTCCCATGTGTAAGAAAGTTGTTCTATGAATCCTCATTAATAAAGATTTCCTGCTACCTTCTTGAGGTTTGGGAAGAACAGGCAGGCTTAAGGATTTAATTGAAATGCTTTAATGAACAGGAGTTGATCGAAATTTTATATTCAAATATGGCATTCATATTTGCGGTTAGAACACTCGTGTTTTTGAATTGACCTGACTTCTACATTGAAAGTGGCTTCGTCCTCAGCTCCTTATGTGCAATTTGTTTTTAGATTAAAGTCCCAATTGGACACGTATAGACTGAAATTGGTGTCATATAAAACTGTTCGGATATTAGAATAGCTCCTTTGAGTCATTCAACCTTCTAGTGCCATACCCTAATGAAAATGTGTATATTGTACCCTGGATTGACTTGCTACCTCTTCAAAGTGAATGATTCAGATAACAGATTGTCGACTATTTTCCTCATCATTCATCAAGTCTTGTCCTTGTATGATTAATTATTTCGGAATCGATTTTCTCTTTCGAAGCCCGAAGAAAACCAGACAAGATGGACAACGGCTGGATAATTTCACAAAATACTCCTTTTGACAGATTATTAGTAGGAGAACACCAAAACAAGACAAGCACCGATTGGTCTCACAAATAATTTACTAATATTTATTAAAGTAATTAAATTAATGTCTTACCAGTAATTTCTGAGAGAGTAATTCCTCCGAACTACGATATAACTTATCCACGTTGAGTTCTGGCATTTTATGCCTGTTTTATGCCCGATCAATAGTTCTGTGGATGAAAACAAATTGTAGCTGTAAGATTATTCAACTGTCATCTTTGAATTCAATGTTTTCAGAACTGAAGTAAATTGTTATTTTGTTTAAGTTGTTTAACTCTACCAATTTTATTCATAGTTTTCATGTCACTTACGAAGAGCGGATTAATCCGTCCACAATTTGAGCAATTAAATTTCATCTCCAAAACACAAGACACACGCACACTGCACACACTTCACGCATACTTCATGTCATAAGTCATATTGAAGAGACGAAATGAAAAGTTAAATGAGATTTTGACTTTCAATTTTTAATTTGTTTTGATGCACATCGTTGGACTCATTAAGAAGGTGACACTTCATTATATTTCTGTATGTGTTGTATTATAATGCATCTTCCGTTTCAGGGATTGAATCTGAATCAACACACGCGACCGTGCCGTACGTGCAGGTTAGCCTCATGTCATGAAACCTGTCTATATGATTTCGCGTCGATTCCGATATGATGTGATAATATCAATGCTTTTAAAAAAGATATAAAACCAGAATCGCTTGCAGGTGTTTTCTGCAATTATCTCAGATTTTGATCATGCAATCACAAACACTTTCACATCAACATTCCTTACGAACTCAAAAAAAATTATAAGGTATTTTTTAGTGATTTTCTTGTCATTCCGACGAATTTATATATCAGATACAAATACATAAAGATGCGACCAGGTTTATCAATGTTAATAAACAATCTTGAATCTTGAATCTTCTTGTGGTCCATGAGGAGATGAGGAATGCGAGGAATGCTCTTTATACATATATATAAAGCTGTCAAAAGTTTAACGACCTTGCAACTGGAACCATTATCGTGATGTAGCCCACATGTACAAAAATATCACTAATAATCTTACAAAGCAAAATTTTGGAGACCCGTTCCCCTTTTCAATAGTATTGTGAGCTAGTCGAATCGCTTTATTAGGCAATAGACCACAAGTCTTCCGCTTGTGCATTCATCCCAATGAAAATTCCATTAATAATTAACGTAATGGTTTGTCATCATTAATTTGGAGATTGGCTAAGTGTGTATAAGTAATCATTGGAGTGCTAAGAGATTTATTAATGAACACAACATGGGATGACATACATAATTATAATGACAACACGTTCAACTCTCCTACTGCCACAAAAGCCTAATTCGAATTTTGACAGGTGTAGAGTTTCATTACGATTCATGACTATGACTGTCAAGTGGGTTCCGCCGTGCCATACGCAGATTATTGTTGAAAATTATAATTGAGCAGTACAAATATGACGATGTAATCGAATTTGTATATTGTCACGCATAATCAAATAGGAACACCGTTGTGTTTAAAATATTTGGAAGCTGAAAATCAATAATAATTTTGAAATTGAATATTCGAATGCTTATGGCATGGCAATATTACCAGGATATTTTAAATGATGGTGGTACTGAATGTGCGTGCTTCAGAAAACTCTCATTGTGAAGTTTGTGAATCGAAGTTGAAGAAGGTCATGGGCGTGCAGATTTTGAAATCGGCTAATTTGATTATGCTTTTACTTCACTAATAAATTGTCGACCCACAGAGAAGAATTAAGTTGAATTAGTGTGAGAATATTGTTATAATTAAATACTATACAATGTATTGTAACGTCTATAATTTGCCATGAATAAAATTTGGTATCCTGAGAATAGTTCGCATACACTGTACACACATAGAAGTATGTCGAAATGATGGCATTTTTTAAGAATCAGCAGCTGTGTGCTCAGTTGAAAAATGGGGCACAAATGATCTTCACGCGTGTGAAACTGAATTTTTTTACACTCTATGAATTTGGCACACGTAATAAGAATTGATAACAAGGACGGAACAGTCAGGTTGGTTTTTTATTCGATTAATTAATATATTATAGCATGCCTCACAGATTTGTATCTTTTCCACGCACACAATCACACTTGTGGTGAATGGGAAAACGTTAAAAGATTGTAATGTCATAAAATATTTAACAATTGCAAGGTTAGTGACTACTTTAATGATATAATTGCGGGAGAGGAATCAGCGAAAGTCAAATTAGCTTGCACCCAAATGCCTCACTCTCACTGACTTCAAAGTTCACATCTTGCGTAATATTTATTTAGTTAAATTAATTAAATAAAAGTTAATTACAGACAGAGTGGATTCGGAATTTCGTCTTGTTACTTCCCATAACAACATCATATTTAACCTTTAAGTTCTCGATAATCTTGTGTTTTTATTGTATTTCTGAGAAATTACCTTGCTGTTTACGTACATCTTCGGATTTTCAGAATTTTATTACTACGTTGCTCTGTTTAATTGGATTGTATCGCTGATCAATTTAAATTACAGACAAAAGTGATGAATCCAACAGCTCTTCAATTCTAATGCGATTAGCCAGAAGATCATTGTAATATTTCTAAAAAAAATACTTGTGGATCATACTTCATGCATTTTTGTCGGAAGCGTGTATGTTCAGCTTAGCACATGAGACACATTCACAAAGTCATAATGTACATATGTACATACAAAATCAAAGAAATATCGTTATTCTGATTTTTGATTTTGAATTAAACTTCGGTCATCTTACGCAGCGCAATGATGAACAGCATACGCCTTTACTGCTCAGAAATGGAAATGTCTTTAGAAAAATTCGACCCAAATTCCAGAATACAAGCTTTAAAATGTTCATGATTAATGGACAACTTAATTCAACTACTACTCTTTGCTAACTTAGAAAAATCAGTCTCATGTTCATAAAATAATTAGAGTTTTATGATTGTACTCAAAACAATGTTCATTTTAAATTGAGATTTCTGAAATTATGCCAAATAAAAAATACAGAATGAACAATGGGTTTATGTACTGGGTTTTATGTACCGTGAAAAATAATTTTGCCAAATCACATCTATGCACATTAATATCGAGAGGTGCGTAAAGCACTGCTACTTGCACTACACACAGTAGTACAGGACACACTAAACATTACGTACGAGGTGCGACCTTGCATTTGCATTCTCGATGAACTTTGCATTAAAAAGGGTTATATGCTTGACTCATCGAGCCCCATGCATCGAGGTGTAGTGTAATCTAGCATACATGGCTCACACAGCACAACGCGGTCTCTTCGTATTACAACATGGAAATATCCCACATGGAAACTTTTCATGTCAGATTCAGATTTTATCCATATTTATTTTATTTTATGAAGAACGGCTTGGAACAATGCAGAATTTAATGCAAATTCGTATAACTCTGGATTTGTGTGTTTGACCCATATAAGAATCATTGAATTGGATTTGAAAATAAACCCAACAGTCTTTGTATGAGGAAAGATCCACTTGAGGTATTAGTGTGGTCGGAATGGGGTCTGGAAGTGAGTGATTGACTCGTTGCCATTTGGTAGGGTCATCATTGACCTTATAAGTCTGTGATGAACGTGGCGTATGAATTCTATGAATTACATGCCTCCCTTCAAGATTTACGACCAAGTCTTGTTGGGCTGTCTGAGACTTTTTCCTAACTGGCAAAATTTTTTAGATTTTTTTTGCATATATTTTAACGTTAGGGGATTTTAATTGAAGAAACTTGGGCTTGGGTCCAAGTTATAAAACAAATGAAAAAATAATATAGAAGGATTATTGGGATATTTGATTTTTCCTGGAATTTACGAATGACAATTTTGCAGTATTGAATTTGAAATCGGCACAATTCTTGAAATTTTTGTAATACCTGTATTACGTGGATATTAGTTCGTTGACGGACTCACAAATATTCCAATTGTGTGGAGTTTTGAATTCGAATCTCTGATTGAACATTTAGCTTATGTGTGATAATATAAGAAGACTAAATTCACTTTACTATTAAATCTAACCTTTACTTTGATTTTGTGTCATTTAGAAACGCCAATATTTTAGCTTGATATCCTTCCTTACTGTGAATTAGATTCTGTGAACAAAAAAAAACGGAACTTCATTTAAGATATAATGGGTAACAATGGATCTTTGTCTATTGAGGTTTTCCTTCACCAGTGCAGTAGGCAGAGTGCAACAATTCATTGAATTAAATAATATCGAGTCTAGTTATTCCGGTTATGGTTCATTATTACAATCCCAGATCAATTCGTTTAATGTTATCCACGACAGGAATTAAATTCATTAGATAAGTTAGGCAACCACAGTCCATTGAGTTAAATTGAATTGTCCTTCTCCCAATACAAGCAAAAAAAAAGGCAGGATAATAATTAAATTGTCGGAACAACGTTTAAGAAATATAAGATATAAGAAATCCTTGCGTATCTAAAATTTCTGTGAATATTTGGGAAACGTTCTTCCAAACAATGAATAAATTAGTGGGAACTTTCTGAATTCATAATGCATGCGTATAATATGATGTAGTCAAGCAACTGAGACAAAAGGCCAAGGAAACCCAGACGATTGAATTTGAATCCAAGCGGATGACCTTAATTTTAACCACTAATGTATGTATGGGTTATATAATATAAACGTAATATTATTTAACCATTTACTCAAATCATGTCTAATCCATGTTAGCCTTGTTTATTATTATACTACACAATACGCAATTAATCATTGATCGACCAGCACGGAACAGCTCCTTATTAACCCACACATATACATATATTGTGCAACAAGAATTGTAGTAGTAGTGCATTTCCTGTACAGTGTTTCCTTGCAATTAACCGGTCAACCATTTATTACTAATTTAAGTGGGCAAACTACAAAAATTCTAAAATATTTTCTTCCTGCCCGGCCCATGCACATTTATGTTTTTCTACTACTGAAATGAAATGACCCAACTTTTCTGTGTGATCGTAAATTTGCAGTAATTAAAGAAACGAGTACAACCAACCATCCATAAACCATGTAGTCCTCGTCTTCAATCACAATAGTAATTAGTCATTCCAATCGCCAAAATGCGAAAAGAATGTGTGCGTGTGTAGTGTGTGTGTTGAAATTTTACAATAATTGTAATTGGTTTGTATTTGATTACGCTGTAACATTTAATTCTCAGGGTCAAAGGGAACAGAAGAAAACACGAGGAGATTTTTATTGGTTATCATTTGTATTTTTTTAAGTAATTTTAATAAACACATACAATAGAACCGGCTGCGAATACGCAGTGCATTTAAAAAAAATAACACGATAGCATAAGGATAACAAAATAAAACGAAAATTATGCAAATTATTTTGACAAATTGCGTTGTGTTTTGCTCAGTACGTGGCCAATTTAACAACACTCGTTTATTGTTGTATTACATTAATTTGTGTATGTCTGAGGTCGTCTTCCGATCATCTGACAATGAGAGTCAGACTCAGACCACACTTGTTACGCATCAACAGAAAGTTACATAATATGAGTTACATTCATAGTTAAAATTGAAGTTTCTCTGGGTTAGAGAAACTGGAGATCATAATTAATTCTTTTTGTCAATTTTTTGAAGGTTAATATGTATGAATGTCCATGGACATTAGAATTTTGTGCTTGAGCATTTTCACTCTGGCTTCCTCCGGGAAGTTACGACTGCATTCTCTGTGCACTTTAAATCACGATAAACAAAACAAACAATAAGTTCCGTACGTAATTAAATTCTCTGCTGTGATCAATATATTAGATGGCACCATTTACACAATTGGAATTGTGAATCGAATGGATACATGTAAACTCTAAAAATAAATTCTATATTTTTAGAGTGTTTCTCAAAAGTCACTCTTTTAACTCTAGTAGAGTAATAAGATCGGTTTATGATTTTTGGTTCAAAACATGAGGCTTCTTATAGAATTAGAGATTTGGAATGATAAAGAAGAGACAAACAAGTCTTAATTTGTAGCGCTTAAAACTTTGGGAAGTAATTGGAGCAAGAGGGCTTTTATCACATACCCGTTATTAAAAATGTGATAAATTATGAAGGAACTTTAAGATTTCCTGTTATTTTTTCGTTACACTCAAAAAAGTGACCCCCGAAGCGAAGGCTACCACTGACAGCAGGGAAGCATTGGACCGCAAAATTAATTAAGATCGAACAATTGTATTTCCCAATTTTTTTAAACCATGAATAACTTCACAAATTGGAAAACTGAAACCAAACAAATAATTACTTTTCTGGGCTATGCTTGTTATCGTGACCCAGGGTCTCTCATGGACAAACGTCAGAATGATATTTTCCTCATACGCATTGTTATGTGAGTCAGAAGTTTACCATGTCGTACCTTCCTCACTTTTTTGTACTTAATCGTCTCAATATACTTGAAAATTTTTTGAACTTGAGGATCAGGGGCACTTGGACTCTGTGCATAGGTGTATGGGTCCAAGTCCACAAAAAATGGGACAATTTTTCCTGAGGTTCAATGACGAATTAGAAAACAACTCATGACTTGTCTGCGTATTTACCGCGTACTTGTCCTTAGCATTTAGTAAAATAGAATAATTAAGTGCATCCGGAAGTACAATGGAATAAGTTGATTCGTCCATGGGGAATCTGACTTCTTAGATTTCGAGGTTGAACACCTTAAACAGTGAAAACCTGTGCATTGTGAGTGTGTGAGTGCAAAATTTCAACCCAATCCCACACACGTTAATTGTAATGTAACCCTAACCATGTTATCTAATCTTTGCGTGTGTTTATATTCTTAATTTATCCCTCAAACACAAAATTACGCACAAAATTCATACCACGGTCTTCATATAAAAGGTTAGTCAAAGGCCAAGTTTAGTCTTTTGTTGAACTCGTCGTTCCCATTACAAACAAAAATACTCATTAACTTTTGCAATATTTTGAGAGTCAGAATTAACCAGTCATACAATTTGTGAATTTGAATTATTATTATTATAATTATATAATCATTTCATAAAAATCTGAGCTACTGCGTGTGTGTATAATACGAGTGCGACTGGATGTGAATGTATGTACATGCAGGAAATCCCCTTCACATCACATCGCTACTCTACAGTATGTATTTTGTGAACCAAAAGTTATATTGTTAAAATATTTTGTGCACGATTAAAAAAGTGAAAGTTGTTCGTGTAGTGCGAATTGTGAATTTAAACGTGAGATTCGCATTTGGCATTTTGTATACAAACAGAACAGAAACTGCACGCGTGGTGTGCTGTGCCGTTTATGAACACTTGGCCAATTTTTTATTCCTTGGGCAAATAGTTGTTGTATAATAAGTTGACGTGAACATTACTCTGCTGAATCAGTGTGTCTAAAATTAGTTAAGAGACTTTCTTGTCTACTCATTCATTCATTCGTAATATAGAAAAAATGCCGGAAGAAAAGCAATTGTTGGAAAAACTTTTCAGGACAACGGAGGAATTGGTGGAGGCTGAGAGAGCACATGTCAATGGTAATTGTATTCAATTTTATTCAATTAGGTACTTCAATTATTACTTTGAATATGGATTTGGTTAATTAATTCTTGGCAATCCAAACAAAAGTTTGTTGAGTGTGGTACGGTGCGGTGTACTGTCGTGAAGTAATTTCAATACATAATGCTCCTGTCAGAATCATATGTTTTCTGTTGGTTCGGGAAATGTAGGAGAGCTAGTTTGCTGCAGTAAAGTAAACTCATTAAAATAAACATTTTTGAAGCTTACAGATCTCAAGTGCTATTTAAGCACTTTATGACTTGCTTTCCTCTCTTAAGACCAACTTTAATTATTTCAACGCATTGTGGTATTATATTCTACAGACGGGTTCTCTAATAGTGGTAAATTTAGTATAAAGTCAATTCTTGACATCAGCTCAGCGTTTACACTTTTATTTGATGAATCAGTCAAATCGAAGGGATGCGTAACCTATATTACACATAAGTAGCACTTTGCCCTGTGAAAGTACAAGAACGCGTTACGCGTTGTTGGCCAAAATCAACACTCCAAATTAATTAATGTTTTTTTTATCTCAGGAGTAATCCCAGAATGGGTCAGAGGAACTTACATTCGCGTTGGCCCTGGGAAATTCGACTTGCCAAACTTTACAATGAATCATTGGCTGGACGGTTTCTCTATTCTCTCTCGTTTTTCAATCGAAGGAGATGACGTTCTGTTCACAAAAATGTTCTTAAAAAGTGAAGCATATAAACGAGCATGTGTGGCAAATAAGCCCGTTTTTTGTGAATATGGAACCCGTGCTTTTCCAGATCCGGCTAAATCAATGCTATCCAGACTCGTAACTTCACTGGTATGTCATTTTTGTTACAAATGAAACGATTTTGATGCAATGTTCAAAAATTTACTCTCTAAATTGCAGCTACCGATTGAGCTAACGGACAACGACACTCTATCCCTGTTCAAAATTGGAAATGATTTATTCGCAGCCTCAGAAACAAATTATTTTCGAGCTGTTGACCCATGTAATTTGCACAGCGGTGAACGCTATGACACAAATAAACTTTTTGGACTCAACGTTTGCAGTGCTCATCCATTGACAGATGAAAATGGAGTAACCTATCAACTCGGTTCATCACTTCTGACTGGGTTCAAATACAACTTTATTAAAATCCCTCCAGCTGCATCTAATCAATCAACCAAAGAAATTCTCAAAAAAGCAAAACCACTTTGTACGATCAGTAGTCGACTCACTGGGTGTTTAAGTTTCAACCATTCCTTTGGGATGACAAAAAAATATCTCATTTTTATTGAACAACCTTATGTGATGAACGTGACGAGGGCCATCGGTTCAGTTCTCAAAGGCAGTCAAACGTTCAAGGATTGGCTGGAATGGCGTCCAGAGGCTGGGAATCGGTTTTACATTATTGAGAAAGAGACTGGAAAAATTATCAATGCCAAGACAGAATTCATGTCTCAAGATCCATTCTTTTTCCTTCATTTTATAAATTGCTATGAAGAAAACGGAAACATTGTGATTGATGTGAATGCTTATCCCAACGTTTCAGTTTTTGACAGCATGTACTTGAACAAATTGAGAAATGGAATCGTAACAATTGATTTGGAAGATCAACCATGGGCTCAACGGTTTATTGTTCCTATCATTGATAATATGCGTGACTGTGAAGAAGAAATTAATTTGGTATCCGAGGTCAAAAGTGAAGCAATGGCAATTCGTCGTGGGAATCAAATCATTTTGACATCAGAGGCTCTGTCTAAAGAAGGATGTGAGCTTCCAATGATTAACAGAAAATTTTCAGCCAAGAAATACCGCTACATTTACTTGACAGGGTCTGTAGCTCCAGGTTTCTTTGAAAATGCTATTGGAAAAGTAGATGTGCGTAAAAAGGAAACTTTACTCTGGAGAGAAAGTAGTTCATATTATCCTGGAGAGCCCATGTTTGTTCCGAACCCTAATGCGAAGTCTGGAGAGACTGGTGAGGATGATGGAGTGCTCATTAGTGCTGTAACAGATGTTAGTAATAAGTCCAATGATTTTATCATATTCTTGGATGCAAAAACGATGAAGGAAATGGGGCGAGCTCAATTCAATGCCCATATTCCTCAGGCAATTCACGGTGTTTTCTTGGAATCAACGTAACGTGCATTTTTATTGTTTAAAAGAACAATAGCTCAAGGGTTTACGGGGGTACTAGTACTAGTGGCATTAGTAGTGTTTGAGTTTATTCTGTCGTAGTCAATTTTATTATTTAGACCAATGTCTTCTTATGTAAACAATTTTACTTACACTTAATTATTTTTGTTAAGCCAATGTTTCGCACTGCAGAAAACACTTGTACTGCACTGGCTGCCTTATTTGAACACATCACGATTCGAATTTATATTGTGTTTATAATCCAAATGAAACCAATTTGTCAAGTATCAGTATTTGTGAATTTTATTAAAATAAGCGTATGTAAGAGCAACGGAAGGATTTCTTCCAAGAATAAATTAAGCAATAAAAATAAAGACGTCTGAAATTGAAATTAGTATTGATGATCGAGGCATACGCATAAACGGACAATTCCACCTTTGCAACATTGGAAACTGACAAGAGATTTTATCATTGGACTTTATCAGACAATTATAAATTTTCAGAGAAAATGACTAGTAATAATCTCTGAGTTAAGAGATTAGTCTCAGGAATTGTTCTCAAAGGTATATTTTATCCCGTCGTCTCTGCTTATATGCAATAATGTCTAAAGAATTGTGTTATTAAATCAAAAAAAAATCCAATATTTATTTTCATTTTCCAATAATAAGAGAAACACAATTGGTGACAGGAAGAATCACAATTTTATTTGTACCTGGCAGTCGACAAATTAATTTCAACAAATGCCAATGCGACTGAAATGACGAGGCAGGCGAAGAGTAAGTAGAATACTCCAGCCATGTCAATGACAGTCAGAGCAGAGTGTTCGTGGATTATCTGAAGATCAATTTGAATATTAATGTCAATAATGCTCAGAAATGAATAATACGAATAGAATTGCGTCGACTTACATCAAAATCGTCATCCTCTTCTTGTATTGGACACTCGCTTGCATCTTCATACCATTTATCTTCCAACTGATCAATCTCACCGTTTTCCTTAAGCTCCATTATTGCTTTATTGATTGGTTTCCTTTGTCAGTTAATCAGTTGTTAAATGATTGAATAAACAGACTTGTTTGAGTGCAATTTATGGCACTTACGACCAAGGAGAATTTTTTGGAGTTCCAATGCCATATCCTCGTTTTGGTCCGAATGGAGCGGGTACTAGGGCAAGATTACATGGTTTCCTGCCTACGGCATATGTCGCAGCCGGACCTTCCATTATGAACGCAAACTTGCCTGCAATTATTTCAATTTATTTATGCTTTAGTTTAATTATCGCTTTCTTAAATGCCAAATGTCCCAGACTTCACTAACCTTTCTTCTCCCTAACTCTGTCAAGTCCGCGTTCGTTACTTTCCAAGAAATTTCCGTCCTTCAAGATTTTTTCGTAAATTGCTTTCATTTTTTTGTCCGTCGTATTCTGCGAATGGAAAGAAATTACAATTGTATGATTGAGTTTCATTACGACACTGCCTAGAATAGAATTATGACAGCAAGGAATCACTAAACACTTACTGAAAAGAATTGAAAAGTACTCCCTGACCGTACAATTCCAAATTGGAAGTCATCGTCTTGTTTGAGTAAATCTTCATAAGAATCAATTGGCAGGTCTGATTCATGTCGACTAGAATCCATGACACGGTCAGCAGCAAAGTTAGCAATGTAAGAACTCGTAAATATTATTACGAAAACCCAAAACACGACTTGAAGGATTCTTGCAGCAATAGACCTAAAAAAAATTAGTCAAATAATAATTCATAAATTATAATTCCTAGTTACAGTTACAGTATTAGAATTCGAAAACGCCAGCTTACCTTGGTGGGCCAAAAAGTTTCTGACAAAATCCATCAAAGAATCCGACCTCCCGTACATCACCCCGAATCTTCGCCCCAACGAATTTCTCAACAAGAAATATAAGAAGTATTAGCAAAATTACGCTAATTATAAATGCAATCCACAATGGAACGCTCAAGGGTCTGAGGAACACAAATTGGTCATCATCTTCGTCGTCTTCCTCATCTTCATCATCGTCGTCATCATCATCGCCGTTATCGTCGTCGTCATCATCGTCATCGTCATTTGGATCGTAAATGACAATCCCGAGCTGGAACTCAATGAACGGTGTACTGAGGTCGATAACTTCAGATCGGCCAGACGTTATAGTAATTTGAGCAACGGCAATGTCCGCAGTCTGTAATTAAAGGAAATTGCTCAAATATTTAGAAGCATAATAATGTGTTAAGCAGTTACAATTTCAACCCTCAAAAGTTACAACGACTAAATTCCGATTCTAAAGCAAAACTTGCCATTTTCTTAAACTGTCCGGAAATCCTACGCTTTTAGCAAACATTCAAAACTCTCACAAATCCAAAAAAAATGATGTCTTGTCTGATATATTTGTTTACAATTTACGAGAAGCTTTTGAAGGGGATTCATGAACACAATTTTTCATAAAACTTGCACACACAGTGCGTGTAAAAAAATACCCTAGGGTGATCCGTCCTCTCGGTAAGTTCTCCGACCATTCCAGTCCAAGTTCCATACTGCTCCCGTTTCCTCCCGTACTGACTATCTTGCACCAGATGCAAAGTGTCTGAAATCAGGTTTCATTAATTTTTGAATTTTATTGCATTTCACGTTAAATAGTTTTGCACCAATGAAAAACATACAATCGAATCCAAGTTTCTTCGAAAGTTTTTCAATGAGGTCTTTGGAAAATCCTTCAAATTGATCCTTAACAGGTACAGCGTCTGCTCCAACTATCACTGGTCCATCAATTTTCATCAAATTTGGAGGTTCCTGAAAGTTATGACTTTGCAATTGTAGTTGGAAAAAAAGTGGGTAAAAAGAATCCGTTAATAATTTTTAAAAACCGCAACATACCACTAGACTGGTTACACGGGCAGTCCGTAGACCCTCCAGGGATTCGCACAAGTTTGAATTTAAAATTAAAAAAGCTACGAGTATTTGTACGGGAAAATAATGTTTAGTCCCCATTGTTATGGAGAGTTTTTGTCTAGGTGTGGGACACTTCCCGTAGCAGCCCTGTGTCTGGGCGGGTTGCAGAATCTTGCAAAAATGTCTGGTGGTCTCCAGTTCCCCATACCTATGTCTATTTTTGCACACATCTTAAGACCATGCTTATTTTTGTCGTCAGTAATAGAATGTACATCAAGCGTGAGCCCAAAAAAGTGGAAGCGATGGTGCTAGGCTTGATTATTTTTGAAATTGAGCCAAAGTATTCTCATTCACTTCATTTTCTCTTGTGATTCTTATAATTTGAACAAAAATCCAACATGATCCCAAGCCCTCAATTCACTCGTAAAAATGACCGCAAGAGTAATGATGCTCCAACAGCGCTCGATTCCATGTAGTTGAGTTATTAACATTTCATGGATATACTGACATTGGTTGCCAACTTAGAGTTTGGCTTGCAGTGCTAACTTTTCGTTGAGATTTGATCCAGGCTTATTTCTTTTTAACTAGTAATATTCAAATTCAAAGCGTTAGATCAAAAAAATTGTCAATAAAAATTCAATTCTGCCAAGCTTTCACAAGTTTCAGGGATTCACATTAGTTTCTTGTATTTAAAGCTTCACAATAAACTGGACAAGACCTCATTGTTTTCGAGAATGCTAAGCAAGAGTTACAGTATGACGTCATCTGTCATCCATTCCAGCTTAGAATCACATCACAGCTAGCCAACTTGATATGATCTTAGATCTGAGAGTCAAAATCACATCATATGATTCAATGGGGCGAGATTTGTACCCTGATCTGCCACTTGCAGAAGTCCCATACTTTTCGGGTTCACATTTTCCTACCTTTGTTCATAAATGTATTATTTGCAATAATTCCACCAACAATGTGCTAAACCTTCTCAGAGCGAATCCCATGATACAGATCAATATGAAAACAGAGCCTTTCACTTCAGTTTCCTGAAAACCCGAATCGGAGTTTTCTAGAATTTTGATATTCGAATAAAGGTGTTTAAGAAAAGGCAGTGCAGTACTACATATGTAAATACAGTGCTGCGCTTTTTCTCAGTCACCCTGAATAAATTCAAATCATATGATTTCCTTCATTAAAAATAAGGAAGCCTCATTGGGCCACATTTCGTTCACTCTTAAAACATTTTATTTACCTCAAATGTTGTACTGTTAAGCTAATCTAAACATCATCACCAAACTCACCTTGCCTTTGGCGGACTTTTGATAAGAGACTTGACAATGACAAAACAAAAGAGTACTCAGTCTGAAGTCGTCATTATGTAAGACTTAACAAGTACGACAATCTCTGCTCGTTTCTAATTGCGTAGCCTTAAGAGTGCATATTAGTCATTCCTTGCAGACTGTCCTTCTCAACCATCAACGCGAAATAAAGTGCGAAAACAGAACACAGCATAGACAATTGACAAGGTAATGCCTGTCTGTCAAGACTCCATTATAAAAATTACTCATTAGTAATTTTTATTCAATTCAACAATACGAAGAGAATGAGAAGACATTCTTCCCCTACCGGCATTGACCTTTACATTATAACATACAACCCACCTACAACATCATCTTGAAAGTGCAAGTTCATTTTACTTAAGAAAACGTATGTCTGAGGACCCCTCAAATATTTGTATTAGGTACTGAACATTTTTGTGTTATTGCAAAAATCTTATCGTAATGACATTGAAATAAATAACGCACAGGAACAGAAGGATATACGTGATCTTGACGCACAAAAGAAAATACACACACAATTAAGTTGAAGGATTCGTCAATGTTGCAGGAATATCCCATGAAGAGCTTGACAAATCTGATTGCGAAATTGGGCTCGTCCTAACTCTTCCATATTTTTGGCATCCAAAATAACGAGAAAGTCATTCTTTTCATTTTGAGTATCCGTTACAGCTGCAATAATGACCCCATCGTCCTCACTGGTCCCAGTTGGGTTAGAAATAAATTGAGGTTCACCAGGGAATTGAAATTCATTTCCTCTCCAAAGAATCATCTCCTTTGTTTTTGTATTAAATTTTGAAATGGCATTTGAGAATTGACTAGTGCCAAGAACACCGGAGGCGTAGAAATAAGAATTTTTAACCCCAGCATATTTCTTATTTAAAATTGGAGTTTCAAAACCTGGCTCGGTGAATACATCTGGGGAGAGGATAATCGTGTCGCCCTGCCGAATTGCCGTAGCTGTGCTTTTTACTTCAACCAAGTCAATGTCCTTGGGTACATCTCCAATTTCAACAATCGGAATCACAAAGCGTTGACCTCTTGCTTGAGAACTTGTCTCGAAGTTGCCTTCTCGTAATTTTTGCAAATAAGTATTGTCAAAGAGTGAAGAGTCCTTGTAGCAAGCTAGGTCGAGAATTATCTAGAAAACATAGACAGAATCGGTTAGATTTTATAAACAACACAATATCCTAAAATATTTGGACTGAAAATGTTGTATTTAATTTACCTGATTGTTCTCTTCGTAAGCATTGATGACATGGAGGTAAAAGAAATTGTCCTTTGCCAAAAATTCAGTTTTTAATACTTTTCCAGAACTTTTCTCTATGAGGAAGAACCGATTTTTAAGTTCAGGACGCCATTCAACCCAGTCCTTGTAGCATGGACTCCCTAGATATGTTTTGGCTGCCTTCGCAATATTCATAACATGAGGCTGCTCAATAAAAATGATGTAATTCTTGGTCATTCCAAAGCTGTGATTATAACTCAGGAGTCCAGAGTTGGTTGAAGGTATTGATGCGATGATTTTAGATTGAGACATGACTTCACTACTCGTTTGTTTTGGACCTGGAGATGGGATTCTGATAATGTTGTATTTGAGAGAAGGAAGAACAGAAAAACCGATGTTCCATGTAATTCCAGTCGATTGTTCTGTCAGTGGATGGGCTGAGGCAACGTTAACTCCAAAACATTTGTTCACGTCATATTTTGCTCCAGTTTCCAGAGTACAAGGATCGATATTCCGAAAATAACATGTTTCAGACGTTGCGAATAATTTTGTACCCAATTGGAATAAATTCACTGAGTCATTGTCTGTCAGTTCAAGTGGTAGGCAAGCCTTAAAGACTCGAGAGAGAAAGGATTTATTTGGATCTGGAAACGCCTTTGTTCCAAATTCAGTGATGACTGGTTTTTGGGCAACGAGTGATTTGGTATAGGCATCAGATCTTAAAAACTTCTTTTGATATGTAATTGTCTGTGTCTTTGCGTCCAGAGTGAATTTTGTTAATAGAGCAAAACCATCCAAATAATGATTCATGGTAAAGTCTTTGAAATCCCATTTTCCTGGGCCGGTTCGGAGGAAATCCCCAGTAACCCACTCGGGCATACATCCTGTTGACACATGACAAAGAAATAATTAGTGTGATTAATTAATGTGTCATCTCAAATTCCATACATGCCAATGTCACAATTTTGGAATTTTTCAAAATTCCGTAATATTTATTTCAAACTTACCGTTAACGTGTGACACTTCCGGTTCACTCGTTTCCTCTGCTGACCGGAACAACTTTGAAACTGTATTTTCCGGCATAATGAACTAAACAGAATAAAAATTCTTGTTCCGAATAAACTCTTAGCACTTAAACGTGTCAAATGTAACTCGGACTTCTTGTCTGGAATATTTCATACGATAAAATGGTGGTTGAAAAATCTACAGAGTAAAATTTATCCTAAATTAAAACGTAGTGCCTGTATTGTATTGTATGACTCATTAATCAAAATATATTTTTACAACTACAAGACACCTTATCACTGTTACTCGTGCAGACGCTATTGTCCAATTAGTAGGTCGAAGACAATGACACACGGCTTTTATATCGTAATCGTAGAAACAAACTATCCATGAACAATGTCTGACCACACAACACAACCACTTCCCGTTTAATTCCAGCAACTCCACATTATCGTAAATAAAATTTTAAATCAAAATTAATGAGAATAGTGACGTTGGAAATTTCGAGCCTCCCAAAGGGGTTACTGTACCGGTAGACGTTGTTGCAGTTGTAACCAGAAATAATTTTTAAGCAATGCATACTTATGTATATAGGTAAAATAAATAATAACAATGCATCAGTAGTTCACGCATCATTAATGACAGTATGCGAGTTGGTTGTTTTGGTGCGTCATGAAATGATCAGCAATGCAAGATAGTAAGACTAGTGAACCTTGGAGTCACTAAACTCAATATGCTTGCAATTTGCACTCATGATGTACAGGGTGGTTCATAATCGAATGCAGTGGAAACTCTGTGAAGTGGCCCAAGATTACTTCATTCCAGATTATTCTGGGTCGTGCTGGTCGCGAGCTTTGTTTAATTAATTCGTATTTAATGAGTCATCGCGTACAGAATGTAAAATATTTTTGTAAAATTTTAAATTTGGTCTGCACAGTGTGTTAGAACTTATAAACCACCTTCCACCAACAAAGGTGCAAATCAGGCAAGCACTTCTCTAATATAACAACAAACATGTGCATAAATTTTGTTGGGCGCTTCGTTGAGTGCAGAAGAGAAGTACATTAGCGATTTCCGTATTGTTTATGTATACGTTGTATGTGTAAGTATATTACAGTAGTACTATGTGGTGAATAAAGGATACAATTAATAAGACACTATGAAGTTCTGGTTAAAGAAGGTCAATTTTTTATCGGCTGCTGCAGATTACAGTTAGTTTGCAGATTTGCAGCAACCTGGAAAAGAACGAATATACAAATGTGAGAATTCATGTCGTTGACCTTCTGAATCTTCAATCCATTAGAATTGTCTTTGTCTGCGGGAGTAAACAACGTCAGGAGACAAAAGGAATTCCCAATATTCGTCTATGGGATAATTGACTCACGGTTTCCTAAGTATATCAGTTAAGATTAAGATAAATGAACGCAGTTTCCTGGATTCATTAAAAGTTGAGAAATAATTAGTGACTGAAAGGTCATGAACAGAGCAAACTTATATGTATTCTAATAGTTATTTCCACCACATACAGGATATGCTTTCTTAGCATTACGCAAAGAATGTAAGTCGCCAGATCAATTAAAAAGTAGCCGAATGTCTACAAAAAGTGATGTTCAATATTTCTTAGTTTGAGATGATCTGTACAGTCAAACATTTAAAATCTGATATTGGATTTATGTGATCATTTGTGCGCGAAAAATCGGGCACTAGCGTGCGTGCACATCAATGAGTGGTGTTTACCGAATAGTTACAGGTCTGATATTTCCACGGATGATGCAATGACATATTTTTTGAAACGATATAATCGTTCATAAACATGCCTTGATGTTTTCATGCAAATCTTCAATTTCTAAGACATTGTGTTTGTAAAAAGTAAAATATATTTCGTAAACAAATGGTGGGAACTAAATCTCTAACTCTCTTCTCAAAACCGAACTTAAACTTAATCTTTGTTAACTCATGCAAAACTATTCGCGTGACCAAAATATGTTTAATTGTCTTCAGAATGCTTATAATTTTAATATTCTGTAAACGCAAGCGGACGGACACGCTCTTATTTTTTTAAGTCACATAGTAAATCAAGCCCAAGGTTTTCTTGATTCGGGTGTACCGTCAAGGGCAAGAAGTCCAGAAAAATTCCACACGAGTAGGACGTAAGTCTAGGTTCAGAGTTTAATCCTTATTGAGACATTGACCATCGAAGGCTTTTAAAATGACAAATAGAGCACTGATTATATTTACCATTTTATTTTTATTTTGCGTAACTAGTGCAAAAGCATTAGCAAAATATACAGAAAATGAAGAACTTGCACTTCAGAAGGTATACATAAATTAATATTCAAATTTTTAAGGCAGGGTATTGTTTATAATTTTAATTTTTTAAATAAAATAGTTCCGCCCATTGGTTAGAAACCTTCTCTACCGGGAGCACATGAAGGAGGATGCATATTTGATACGTTGGTTAAGAGGTATGCTCAGAAATTATTAATTAAATTATAAGTTTTAATTATTTCGTGATTTATTTGTAGCAAAAGGAATGGATATCCAGGAAGCAGCCAAAATGTTGAAAGAGGTAATTTCTAACCCTTAATTACAATGGCAAGTATTACAACGATATTTTCGAATAACTAGAATGTAAAATGGAGACATGAAAACCGAATGGACTCAATTTTACAAGAAGAAATTTTCACCTTTGATCGTCCAATATTCTACACAGATGGAATTGACAATTCCGGAAGCCCTGGTACATTAACACATACATAATTCATTTTTCACGGATAAGTTGATTGAAGTTTAAACATATTAATTTAGTGGGAGCGTTTATGCCTGCTCGAATGGACGTAAGAAAACTAATGATGACCGGGAAAAAAAACCAAACCATCAGATTCTGGGATCAATTTTTGGAGATGTGCGAAGTAGGAATTCGAGGCTTTGCAAGCAATAATAGTGAAGTTACTCAGGGCACAGTTATTTTTGATTTTCATGGATACACTATCCCTCGACACGGGTGTCTTCCTTGTAAGCATGCTCGAACTATTTTAACAAATTACCTTCAGTCTGATAGTCTGATTATAGCAAAATAATTAATTTAATTACAGGTGTGACAACATACTTCGACTTCATTAAAAACTTCGAACGATTTTATCCATTACTATGCAAGGAATTGATTTTTATAAATAGTAAGTTGAGTTTTATAAAGCTATTTATCAAAACAAAAGGAATCAGAGAATTAAACTAGTGCATGTGTTTTTCTAGTTCCCCGTGTCTTCTTGCCGATTTTGGACATGCTGAAAGGTGTGATGTCGAAGGAAACCTTGGGAGTATTCAAGGTGTTCGGAGAAAACAAAGATGAATGGGTTTCGTATT
This sequence comes from Protaphorura armata, assembly GCA_034700305.1. NCBI lineage: Eukaryota > Metazoa > Arthropoda > Collembola > Poduromorpha > Onychiuridae > Protaphorura > Protaphorura armata. Next base: position 47,681 of record JAQIXO010000043.1, read on the forward strand.
TGGATAAATTTATTCCACGAGATCAAAGAATTCAACAGTTGGGCGGAAATATAGTCGAATAAAAGTTTGACTGTGCCTGAGATTAATTTGCAGTATTAAACTTTTGAACATGCCAGAAAACTTTGATTTTTTGGTTAGTTCAAAATTGCACAAAGTGTTGAAACTAAAGTAGAAGATTGTCGTAGCTTCAAAGAAATGACGTTTTTTCATTAATGTTAAATATTTGAATAAATAATTAATACATAATATAAACAACCGACAAATCTCGTGTCATGAAATTCATTTGTTTAATTTGTAGAAAATCCAATACGTAATCACAGATAATAAAATGTCAATAGCAGGATCGGAAAGAATTCATATTCACTCCTAATTAGTGACATAATGTTATCTGAATAGCACGCCGTCGATCATCAGTTCAGATGATATGATGGCCTGGGTGACAGGTTTCACAGCATTCATGTTACTCACTGCCGTCAACTTTCCGAAATACGGTTTATGTTGTGTGTAATTTTTAGTTGGATAATTGGATCGCTGTTGTCAACATTCGGACACGAGTTTCTAATAAAAAAGCGATGACTATTGATAATGGAGAGATTATCTTAAAGAGTGACAATAAAGCCGAAACTTTGGCGACTTTTCGTGTCAGTTGATTTTGACATTCCAATCACTGGAATCACGACTTGTTTACCCAACGTATGCTTTTTTGAAGATAATTGACATTCCTTCTCATTATGAAATCCACCAAAAAATCTCCATTATGAAATTCCCCAAACACGATAAGGTACCGAGTAATTGCCATCCGACTCAATGGTGTTTACTATTGCGTGACTTTGCCACACACGCATTTCATACTTGGAAAATAGTGTGAACTTACTGTTGCGGAAAATAAATTGTAAAAAATTATGGGAACTCGAAACTGGTTTCCGGTGTTCCGAATGACGATTCATAATCTCTAGAATTTTTGTCTTAGATGTCTGGCGTGTTTAATTAAAAGATGAATTAACTGGAAAGATATGGAAATTAAGCGTAAACACGCACCCGATCTCATCGAGTCAAGGTTCTTCTGGACACCTCATTAGAAAGGAATTCCAGTTCCCACACATTTGGATCAATAGTGTTGAACGAAAGTTTATTTCTAAGAGAGTCGTCAGTCTGAAAGGATTTGATAAGATTTTCTTGTCCTCAAAAGCTTTCAACTAAATAGAAATAAATGTCCGTGGGCAACACTTACAAAATGAGATCGAGAGTTTCATTCACAATTGTCGTTGTGTTTTTCCTTTATATTTCAACTGTGAACGCGTTTCCAAAATTTAGTTCCAATGAACAACAAGCAATCCAAAAGGTAAATTCTAGAAAGTTTTCAAAAGTTCACACCAAATTCCTAATTTTTATATTTGAACAGTTACGTCAGCAAATGGGAAATATTTTATATCACGACTACATGAAAGAAGATGCATTTTTAATTCGATTTTTAAGAGGTTTGTAAATTTTTGAGTATCGTAATTTTTGAGGTTGAAAAGGTTTTAAAAATTTATAAATATTCACATTACCTTTATTTATAGCCAGAGATATGAATGTTCAACAAGCGAGCGCAATGCTTAAAGAGGTACATTTAATACAGTTGTAACATTATTATGCCTTCTGCTGAAAATTATGTAGCTGATTTTGTAATGCTAATATTTAAGATGGTGAAATGGAGAAAAGCAAACAGAATTGACTCGATTCTACAGGAAGATATCCTGCAACTTAAACCCCCGATTTACTACACAGATGGTATCGATATTACTGGATCTCCTGGTACGGAAACCCCGACAAATCCACAATTTAATTTTCATATCAGAAAATTTAGATATTACGTTTCATTTGTCAATTTTAGTTGCAACTTTTATTCCAAGCCGAATGGATATTCGGAAATACATAGTAAACGGAAGGAATTACGAACTCAATAGATACTTTGACCAGTTCATGGAATTCGGTGACGTTGGGCTTCGAGGCTTGGCGAGAAATAATACTGATATAACTCAGGGCACTATTATTTACGACTTGCAAGGCTACAACCTACGACAACATGGTTGTTTAGGCTGTAAGTTGTGAAAAAATACATACATTTTTGAAAGCTGGACATCTTTTTATTGAAATCTTCTTTGAACCTTCCAGGTATAGCCTCGTATATGGAATGGATTCGTCACTACGAAAGTTACTACGCCGGGATTTGTAAAAATTTACTGATGATTAACAGTAAGATTTACATTTTGTATCCTCTTTAAAATATAATACTAAATGTAATTCATTTGTTCCTTAGCCCCACGAATTTTTATGCCTTTGCTCGAGATTTTAAAGCCAGTGATGTCCAAAGAAACACAAAAAGTACTCAAGATATTTGGACCAAATAAACAGGAGTGGGTGTCATTTTTGCAAAAATTCATCCCTCGCAACCAGCTTAGACCACAATTCGGTGGAACCATGTCAGAATACTAAAAAAATCAGTTGATTTGATGCGTGATGTTAGTAGGCATTTTTATTTTAATACATATAATTATTTCGTAACTCCGCGTGGCGTGCGTGTAAGATGCTCTCTCGTGTGGACAGTACGTAGTAGAGATCTTATTTCAACAGATCGTCATTGCGAAAACTGTAATTGTGAATCGTCGTAATAAAGAAAAAATGAAATGGATGCTCGTGTGTTGCTCTTTGTTCACTGTAATATTTTCTTGGGTCGGAAACACGTGTTGATAATTAATGTTGTTCATCTAGTGAACTGAATGAAGGTCAGAAAGTGAATTTTCAAGGATTCGAAAATTGCCAAAAACAAGTAGCCCAGACGAGGTTTTTTGTAACTACGGACAATAATGATACCCTGCTGTTAGACTAACAATTTACAAAATGAATGATTATGGAACCCAGACTCAAGTTTATCGTGACCAATACAATAAAAACAAGTAATTTTGTGAATAGCCATACGTTTAATTCTAGAGATTGTTAACCCAGCACTACATGTCTTTGTCGGCACAAAAAATAATGCAGAACCAAGCTAGGACTACGAAATTAGTTTTGAGCGATGGTCAGGTTCCGAGGGAAAAGTTTGACGATGGTGTAACGTCCGGGGATGCCCACTTCTTCAATGACGCCAAAACTAGAGCTGAAAAAAGTGCTACACGCTTTCTTGACTGTGAATCTGACCACGAGGATCATAAATATTATCCAGATGAGATTGCCATTGGACAATTTGACATAACCGACGATTACGAAATTGAATCTAATAAGAAAATGTACTACGAACCAAAGCCAATTTTTTATCCGAAACCTATCACTGGATCCGACCGGGAAAGCGACTCCGATTCATGCTCAGATTCAGAATCGGACGCACTACCTTCCCTGCAAAACTTGAATTTGGCAGATGACGAAATTGAACTTCAGGTGGACAGACTTACCTTTTACAAACACCAAGAGAATGTGACACGAAAAACTTGGACTGTCGTTCGACCTGAGACTAAACGTCTGGCTTATGTTCCATTCCTTGCACATCCAAAAGGAAAATCAAGTTTGGCTCACATCAGTACAAAATTACTCTTTGTCAAGCAACCTTATTTTGAACATTCGATTTACTTGTCATTCATGGCCATTCACAACGAGTCCAACAACCTCATAAGTTACATGGTAATCAAAGGATTCAAAATATCCAGAAAATTTTTGTCACTCTGAATATATGTATAAAAATATGTTGTAATTTTTAGGTGAAATTTTCAAACCCGAAAAAACTTAAAGTCCAACCATCCATGGGTTTCATTAAGCCAAGAGACTCAGTCAAAGTATCATTTTCAACGGATCGGACTTTCGCATACGAATTTTATGAATTGCTTTATGAAAGCGTTACAGTTTACGTGGCACCATTCAAGGTTATGGAATCAGATGAAAACAAAACCCCAATGGTGGGGCAGCAGTCACCAGCGAGTGGTATTGGATTGTTACACATGGAAGACTTCTGGAGAAGTTACGGCACTCCTTGGTTTCCAAAAGCTGAAATTCATTATATTAAGAATTTCTTGCCAAGTGATCCGAGTTTCTGTGATAGGACAATCATTATGGATCTGAAAGCCTGTTGGAGAGACATTTGTGCGAGTGTATCTGGCTGGGTCAGTATTTGATTTTTGAAAATGTCACATTATTTATTAGTGGAAATAAATGGAAAACCTATTTCTTTTTGTTCATTTATCCAGTTGAGTCAAGGAAGGAACAAAAGTTACATCTCGGAAGATGAGGAATTGATTCGTTTATCTCAGGTCGAGTATAATTTATCGAATCAGCCCAACAGACTTCTTCACTTTGAAAGTACTTTGATGAACATCAGGAGAATGTATGAAGATGATCGATTGATTTGGAAATTATGCAAACTTGTCTTGTGCACAGTTGGATTATACATGTTGATGTACTATGAAGGCCCACAACTCAAGTTTGTTTTGGGGTTCCATAAACCACCTCAACCGCCACCGTCAATTTGGTCTTGGTCTTGGTGGACAAGTATCATTCCGATGATTTTGAATTAATGAAGGGAAAACAAGAAATAAGTCATTAATCATTTTAAAATTTAATGTCAAACTTCCGTTCTAAATAATTATGGGTGGATTAAACACACATAATCTGTGAAGTATCTCAAAAGAGACAAACAATACAATGCAATACTTGTGTCTGAATTTGTACACGACTAGACCAGCTTAAACTGGCAAAATCCACAAAGATTCGCCGGGAATACCGTCTTGTGGGTAATCATGTCTATTATGTATCAAGAACACTCTCGAGGCTGTAATTCAAATATGGTTGCAGGAATCGGACTTTCCTTTACTCAATAAAGTAAACATTTTCATTTAATAGAACTAACATGATTCCAACCACAATATTTTTGGACTCCAATTTTCTGCCTAGCAAAACTTGTCTTCTGAATTATATAAAAAAAAACTTCGAATTGAGTGTCTAATCATCAGTTTGGTTTTCCAGCCGTTCCCAGAGTATACAATTTCTCTCATGCTAGTTCATTATTTCTGCAAGTTTGAGGGTATAATATTTCAGTTCCTTAAAAGTTTCATAATCCAAAAGCTGGGCATTTCTAATACCAATCCGCACCAGCATACAATTTTCTGGAGCTCGCTAAAACTTTCCGGTAATTGGTTTTTATTAATTTTAGATATCCACGGGTTCAGATTTTTCTTCGAATTTGCAGGTTTGGATTTATACCATTAATAATTTTTCTAAAATAGAATCCATGGAATGCACTACGCAGATCTTTATCATATTTACACTTTCCCAACTTTATTGTGTCCGAGGGTATGCCTTGGCCCAGCACAGCCAATTTCTTCGTAAGTTTGGCTGCAGTGTGCATTTTACGTCATCGGGAAACAATTTATTAAATTACAGAATTCTGTAGCACATTGTGGACTGGGAATATGAATAGGAAGGCGGGGTTCGGTTCAAGATACATTGTTGAGCTGGGACGAGTGGGTAATTGCTATAAAACCCACACACGAATACGAAAGTTGTAAAAAGGAAAGGAAAGTTCTGACGACCACACACTTGTAGCTTTCTCGTCTCGGGGAAAGTCCTTTCTCTCAAAACCAACCAAGTCAACTCAGAGTAAACACTCCGAAGACGACAACAGTCCCAGGAACTCATCTTTATTTTATTGCTACCACTTACGTTAGTAAAAATATTTACTCGTCTTGGATAGTGCTCTCGATAAATACATACACTCATTTCTTCGTGTGGTTGACGCTCTTAGTTGTTGAGTTTAAGTTCAATTCGCTAAAATATTAAAATTACAATGATTCCGAGTACCTTCATAAGTTTGCCTGGGTCCTTTGTTGACTCTTGGAAAATATTCCTTACCATTGCTCTTCTGTTGAAGGTGAGTGAACTCAAGTATTTTGATTTTCTATTTTCCTTCGGTTTTTTTCTAATGTCAAGTTTTAATTTCAACAAAATTAATAGTATCAAAGAAAATCGAACACTACGAATACATATATTGTAAATGAGGATTCATTTCATCAGAAAAAGAGTAATTTCAAGTGATTTCGACCTACAAATCTTAGAAAAATCTGCTCCTTTCAATTTTCTAGCATATATCGTCGTGTACCCAGTATTCTTTGATAAATGCACAGGTCAACAACTGGCTACTGTTTGCAATCCCCCATATTTGGAATTATCAGACTTTACATTTTTGATTTCTGAAGCGACCACATATTAAGATAAAATATGTCGATAACGTATAACCTTGAAGTTCAAAACTGCACAAAATTCCTGCTTCCGCAAATATAATCATACGGTTCATTTAAGTTGTACGAGTAGTTAACAAAAATCAATTTTCTGAATCAAAATATAAAACGGCTTAACCACCCAAGTAGTTTATCCTCTTTGTACGGTCTATTTAGGACGGAATACACTAATAAGTCTAACACACTTAATCTAAACCGTCTTCGTAAACTCAGGAAGGACGAACAAAGCAAAGTGTCATAAATGAGTTTGTTGTACAAGCATAATCCCTTCCGCCTTGATATTACGACCACAATCGATTCCCATCCAACTTTCAAGTTCCAACCCTACAATCTTTAATCCAAAAGTTCTGGGTGTCTTACAAACCACAACGTTTTGAAGAGTTTTATTTCCATTTAATCGATTGCCTGCATTTTAGTCAATCCCTTCCATAAAAGAATTCTGAGATGGTTGTGGGCGAAAAGTGAAATTTATCCCACAACAAAAGAGTGAAAGTAAAAGCTCAGAGCTGATTTGAATAAACAATTTGAAAATAGTCAGTTGGGAATGACATGTGCCACTTTCTATGCAAAAATCCCCCAAAACATTAAATCCAGATTCCGGTTCACTGCAATATTTTTTATGCTCAGTGCACCTGGTTTTTTTATTCCGAATAAATCAAACCAAAATTACACTGGAGGTTTTCTATTCACGAAACTACTCATATCCGGGTCTGGAATCTACAATGCTCTACATACTCGTATCGCGTTGTCGTTCTTAATGATCAGACCGGATAAATTAAAATAGCTTAGTGGAAGCACAATTCAAGTAAGGAAATAAATGACGTGACAAAGTATTGCGGAAATAATAGAAATGCTACACGATAATGACATAGCATTAGTCTTTCGACTAAAAGGCTGGGGTTCAGCCGCTGAAAGTTGGGTGGCCTGGGTTCAGAATTAATTAGCGTCTCTTGGGCCTGGTCGGTGGGGTATGTTTGGAATAAATGAGCAGAACACGCAATACAGATTTTAGGAGGTCTGACGTTGATCAACACTTGAGACGTATTTAACTGACATTTATTCAGGCCACTTGTGAACTTCTAGTCATCATCACAGCATCTAACCATTTCCACAAGAACATCACGTCCACCCACTTAATTCGGATTTCTGCACTCTAAGTCTTTAGTTGGATTTGCAAACCAAGTAATAGTTGCCCACGCAAACTGGTGGTGGTTAAAATTACTTTCCCCGTCAGAAATAGTCTACGATGGGATTAAAAGATCAGGAGATGTTTCATTAACGAAATTAAATGCCCTGCCATTTCCTCGTTTAAGTTGTTAGCATTATTAGAGAAAGCATATGGGTGCGGCTAGTTCATGGATGGAGTCAGTCTACTTCCTCACAGGAAGAAATTGTTTGTTTACCAGCACCAGCACCACCCGGCTGCCTGTGATCAGTTTGGATTAGGATAAACCGTAGTGCACTACGGTTTCAGGTTTCAGAAGCTATTAAGAACTCCCGTCGACTTGTAAAATATGCGGGCTCATGAACAGATCAACCAACTCCCGTAAGTCCTCATCCGTTGACAGCATAATTCATATTTCAGAAATCCAACAATCCATCTGTACGAAGACGCGAAATTTGAATAGAAATGTACTGTCTTTTCGAAAATTCTAAAAAATTTATTTTATTTCTCCAATATCTAGAATTTCCCAGCAAAGATACATGAGGTTACTATTACGCCGAATGTTTTGTAGTAAGCTAATTGGTTTTAAGGTTCACATGGAACATCGTTTCTTGTACTGTCACGTCTCAACTCCCTCGGCATTTCAGACCCTATTTCAAGTAAAAGTAAACACATGAGCTACGAAACACTAAAGCCTTGACCAAGAAAACTATCTGTTCAAGGAAATCTTACAGTTCAATCAAACAAAGAGAACCTTGAAATTAAATAAATCCGACTCGCTTCGTAAACTTTCTCTGAATGAAAGTCAACGGAGAAAGTTTATTCCACAATATTAAAATTAAATAAAAGTTTAGCCAGCCGAGACAAAACCTTCAAAAGAAATATTTTAACATTTATATTCATCTTATTTATTCTGTATATGTAAATGAAAGAAATTGCAGACTAGACAGTTTATAAAAGCATTTGCATCTACACCTCTTATAAAAACGGTGCACAGGACGTAGTATATTCCTCTTCAAATTGCTCTGGGCTAAATTATGACCACGTAAAACCAACTAGGGCGGACAACTTTACTACGTACGCAAAACCCAGAAATATGCGACAGAAATAAATGGCAGTTATTACTTGGTCCCCGCAGGAGTCTTACTGCTCCATAAATCCGTACTTTAGTTAGTATCCCAGATTCTTTTTTCCTGAGATTTATATGATCTAGTATAGTTTTTATTTTCTCCGTACGCCACTGGTTCACCAAAACAGGGAAAGACTTTCACAAACGTAATGCAATAAGTTGATTCATGACTACATGGCTCTGGTCCGTAAGAAAGAACTCGTAATTTTTAAATCCCAACTCGAATAAGCTCCACCTGGAACTTTTAAGAATTTCCTGGAATCCAAGAATCTATAACTTCAAAATTATTCGATACATCAAATCAAAAATCTGCCGAACATTTAGAGTCCTTAGAACTCTTTAGAATCTACGGACAGTAAATTAAGATAGTTAAGAGTATGCTTCAAAACATGGCCACGTCTGTAGCGCATGTCATATTCATTTTGAAAAGCGAATAATATGAAAACACTTGAAACAAAACAATGGAATGGATTAACTCATTTCTCCTTGTCGGTCCTAGAAAATTGTTCCGAGTAAAACTTTGACACGAGGAAGAGACTTACACTTAATTACACCCATAAGAGTTAGAGAAGTAATCAAAACCCGATTTTATGAAAAACACTCCTCAACCAACTCTGTTCAATCTCTTGGGATCTAGTAGATTAGAGTACATTTATTTTCAAGGGATTTGAAGTGCATCTTTAGAGTAGGCACTAGTGTAGGAGTCCATTGTTCAAGATTTATCAGTCCCTTGATAATAACGTCTGTCTAGTTAGGTCGGTTCTTCCTACTTATTGCCATACTTATTGCTCTACACATGATCCATTACCGTTTGTGTCATTGTCTGGAAAATCTGTACCACAAGAAAGGAAAGAAATGAAATCATATTTTGTGCGTGGGTCGGTAATTGTAGTTGTATGTCGGTGTGTGGGACGTGACGCGAGGCGATATTCAGCTTCGACAGGGTGAAGCCTTATGCATGCTATCAACAGGGTAGTACTGACATTTGAGTATAAAGCCTGTAAAATATTTGCCGAAAAGTAAATCCTATTGACCACCCTGTTGGTCTGTACAATTCAAAATGTGCATGAGTGAGTGAAAGTTATGCTTTCTCCAAATTATACTTCGAGTGCCGGAGTCGACCACAGCCTGCAATTAGTTTCTCCGTTTTCACACGAGGACTTCTGGGAAATTGCATGGGTTCTTTGAAACAAGAAGCCTAGTGGTTTAACCTCTCCAGAACTAGAATAATGGCTAATATCTTTTATCACGTTAAAGCTTAATTATTACTCCTACTCACTCCACCTAAGTTTCTTGGTAAACTTGACTTAAATTTATTGCTCATTCACTTTCCGTGGTATGTCTTACTGTACTTGAACTGTCGGTCTAGTACAAGGTATTTAGAAGGAATCTAAAGTTTTTTAAATTAAACTTTTTATGAATGTGAAAAAACGCACTTTGTCTAGCTGGGCAATCTTTCCCGTTGGAAACGGATTTGGCCCGTTTCGCGTCATTCTCTAGTATTTGACAGTAAATTTTTTATCATGCATGAGTTCATATTCAGGTTAAGTGCTGAGGAATGTTGCCGAGTGTCATTCAGGAATACGACGACAGTAGTAACATTTTGAGAATTGCAAAATTGCCGTAAAGCTTTAAGTATATAGTATGTTTTCTACACTAAAATATTAAGGGGTATGAAGTTCTCTGTATGAAGTTTTATTTTAAAAGTCACACACGCTCGCGGACAAATGCTTTGAATTAGCGATCAAAGTGAATGAATGTTCAAAGTCATGGTCATGCACAGCCTAAAAAGCGTTTTGGGTGACAGATGGATGGAAAATAATTTTTTCATTTGGTCAGTCTCCTTCAGAATGGCCTGTAAAAACGTACACGATTGAAATGAAATAAGAATTCGAAGAAATTCTGAGACAGAAATGCGAGATTTGTTTTTGATAGGATTGTTTGTAAAAGTGAACAACGATAGTAAAATAAGCCTAACAGAGAGTGAACGTTGTTACTTGTAAAATTTGGACTGCTGGCGTAGCACGAGAGCCTGTGCACGTCACGACCAGAGTCTCCTCTTTCTTATCGGCATTTCTCCAGGCTTTTCCGGACGAGTGAAATCAACAGAAATATTTTATGACCGTGAGGCTGTATGTTTACTCATTCGAATTAATCCAATCTTCTGAGGTTTAAAACTAAGCTTGTGGTCATACTCCACTAGTACCACTGGCTAATCCTTTTCATCCACATGGAGGACTCAAAATACATTTTGAGGGTATCTAACCAAAACCGGGAGGTTTGTTTTCCAAGAATGCATAAGACAATTTAATAAGAAAAGTACAGTCAGAATCTTCTCAGTGTCCTTGGCCCTTACTTTGTGCGTTGTACGTATTTTAGCATTTCGTAGAAAAATACACCAAGTTTTTCTGGTCTTTTTCCACTACAGAATTACGGGATTACTACAGAATTACAAGAGGAAACGTCGAACTTCAAATGCGGAATTTCACAGTTTGTCCCAAAATATCCTAATCATAATTCCATCGCCAGTCCAAGTGGGCGATCCCACGTGTCGCATGTGCGAATACTGTTTACTATAATTAAATGAAAGTTTGCTTGTCACAACATGTGTGCCTGTTCAGAATAATGACTCAAGTCTTGTTGCTTTCTCCCATGGGGTTCTAAGAATTGTATTAAGAATTCTAACGCATAATGTATGTACTCGTGTGCTTAGTTTCATTCTCAAGTCTTTACTAGGCAATCAAGAATGTGCGCATTATATTGCTTATTCAAAGTGGAACTTAGAAAATTTCACAGCGAAAGTTGAAATTCGATTCATTTCATCTCCCCCGTATTCGGACTTACTCCTGTATGCTACCTAAATTGTGTATCTTTATTCCTCCTTGTTCATAATATTGAGGTATACTAGTGTAGCACTTCGGATTTTACTTATTCTTGGCAGAGTTTTCATGTAACAAACCTTTTGGATTAAATTAGGTCAGAATTGTGGGTTGCATGACAATTTTTTCACACATTTTTTCAAGTCTTAAAAAATCCTATCGGTAATTTCTTCAAGAGAAGTAAGATTAGCAAAAGCGCTCCGTCGGAATTTAAAAAGGGGCGAAGGAAATAGAGTTTCTTATACTTTTTATAAGAATTCTCTGAAATTAGGTTTTGGGGAGCCGGTCAAGGAGGCTATTAATGTCTTAATATTATTGTCCTTTTGATCTTAGTTCTAATTTATTCTCTTGGTAGAGTTTCAAGTTGTAATGTAAGAACAGTTCCTATATTAATAGTACTTAACATTAGCTCTACTTA
>JAQIXO010000044.1:0-59526 GCA_034700305.1 Protaphorura armata
TAGAGGTACACAATAGTACAGCTTAGCAGAAAATCTGTACACAATATGTGAGTGGCCCTTGCTCCAAACTTACAGCGACCTCTAGTATATGTCCAACGAATCGGCCGAACGGAAAGGAAATTCAAAATTCTGTTGGACGCAGGGATGTAGCAATTCGGATATCTCTCTATTACTGTAATCTCTGGCCAAGCCTAAGATTGATATCTTATTGTGCATACCTATGTAAAATACCTCAGCGTGTTCGACAATAAACTTTGTAAGCTGACGATCTTTATATATCAATTGCGTAACAATTTCTATGCGGAATGTATGTCATTATTGTTGTGTTGTGTGCGATCCTATGAGTTGCGTGGGTAGAATCTCCAATCAACCGTTGAATAAATTCGAGACCAGTAGTTTTAACTTCGATATTCGTGTATTCAGTCGTCCTTGCCGAATTGTCTGAATCTTGACGCATTGCATAATAGCCATCAAATACCATCGATGTGTCATTTAATAGATAAAATAAGTACAACTCGTATTTCAACAAAGCTCGTATTACCTATTCTCACACTCATCTCCAGTTGAATCTGAACAACTGCTCAGGCAATAAATTCTAAGGAAAGCAACACACCCGGTGCGGTGTCTCCGAATCTTCTGACAAAGAAAATTGCTACTTGCACGTCTGACTTGTGTAACAATTTCACTTAGAGTGGTTTTTCTAACCTTGAATATGAAGATATTTGCGGCGTTAATCGTAATACTCTCATTATCTTGTACAATTTCACTCGAATCGGCAAATGAAAAACTTGTGGACGTAAATGCGTTCATCAATAATTTCCAGCAATCACTCGTTCGAGTGATTTTATTTGAAAATACGGATATTGATGAAACAATAATCCCAATTATCCTGGGATCAGCAAATAGAACAAATGACTTCTTAAGTCAGAGCGGATGGTCCTGTAAACGTACCAGGTGCCAAGTCAAGTGCGATTCCACAGCATCAGAAATGGAATTCAGTAGAAGAAAATATCCTAATGTTGTTATACTGGTTTTCCCTAAAACTACAGCAGATACTCAACTTGGTCTCAATGTGTACATGTATTTCAGCGCAATCAAACGTTGTATGAGCAAAAATCAGTTGGGGAAATCAAAATTGATCAGTTTTGACACAACAACAGTTTCAAGAACAAACCTGCTCATGATTATTTTGTGGAAAGAAAATGCTGATATGAAGCTAGAAAACAAAGAGCTTAATGGATTCGCTCTCATCAAACATAAACTTGGATCAAAATTATCCCTATTCTACGGTCCTTCTAAGTGTGGCGAGAATGTTCATCACATATTACCTGCAAGCATTACACAAGAATTCTTACAGCTATTGCTGGTGAATTATTACAAAAACAATTGCGCGATTCTATATTGGAAAACCCGAATATCACACGAATCTCACAAATTTCAGCAGTATTGTGGACCTCCTTTAACAGTGAGACAATTGATGAGAATGGACAGAAATCCGCTTGTTTCTATTCTGACGTCCGAGATCGCACGCGTGGAGACGAATTCAACTCTATTACTTTCAGACAGTCTTGCCAGCCTTGCATTATGTGGTGTTTCAACACGTTCACTGGGACACCTAATCCAGATATTCGAATACATCGAATCGGGAGGAATGGCGGCTGCCTTTGAAGGAATTATAGAAAAAGCCATAATGTTTCTACCAACTTCGTCCTACAATTTTTTAACTTGCGATGGCGGAAGAGAGAATAAAGTTCTATTCCACCATTTCTTTGCACCATATGACACAAATGTGTGGTTATGCATACTAGTTGTCATGATATTCTGCTCTGGTCTTACATTTTTAATTTTTGAATTCAGATTGAATATAACAATTAACTTTATAATATCAATAGTTGTGACTTTTATCTTTGAAAGTCCTTTCAATCCATGTTCCAAGTTGAGAAAATCAGTTGGCGTCTCCATATTTCTTGGAACTATCTTACTCATGAGCATTGTAATAACAAATGGATACAAAGGAGTCCTCACTACTAAACTCACCGCTCCAACATATTGGACGGGATTACAAACTTTTGAGGATGTCATCGAACATGAATATGCAGTTTTGACTGACCTACGGGATCCGGGCACGGTGTACCTTGAGTGTTGCAAAAACGCCAACTATTCCAAATTCTGTCATGTATATGTGAATATAAGTGCAATCAATCGCCCCATAATCGCTGATTTCTCTGCCAAACTATTTTTGATATTACAACAGGGGACACAATATCTTTTTGATAGCCACATTAAAGGTCAAAATCTAACATTGTCCAAACGAATATATTGGGAAAAGAAAACGAACTTGAGTAAGCACCTTTTGCTGCGTACCAACTTTAGTTTCTGCTTTTCCGTAGATGCCAAAAACATTGAAGAAGAATTCCTGAGGTGCAATCGTACAGTTTATGCCACACGAGTAGAAAACGTTGAAGCGATGCGTTTGAAATTCAAAAGCAAGAGGGCTAGCATCCGAATATACTTAGGAACAACACCCATGTTTCCCGACAAACGCCTAATGGCCATCAATCCCTGGTATTCTGGGTTCGAGAACAGTGTTGGTCGAATGAATCATTTAGCTCGGCTTTTCGATGCGGCAGGAATTCCTTCCCACTGGATAAACATTATACATTCGGAAAATCTTAGGAATGTATCAAAAGATGCAATTGCTGTTGAGGGAGTCAATGTTCAAAATACTTTAATATCGAAAGAATCGTTTGACGGAAGTTTTGCAGTGTATTTGACTCTGATTCTCATATGCACTGTACTGTTCTTGTTCGAATGTGGTTTTCACGTGGCAATTAAGTATGCGATCCCCATTGCTAGGTGTACTCGCTCCAAATAGGATACGTAAAGATAGGATTTACATTATGTTAGGTTGGTTCTTAACATTTGTTCATCACATTTTATTGATTCAAATGTAATTAATGTAATACAAACGTAATTGTAAACTTGGAATTCTTTCGGGTTCATATACATGCATGCAGACAAAAGTTATTTCTTCTACCAGTGCTTGCATGGAACTTCCGTCACTGCAAATACAAAAGTATTGTAATAAGGTTATTCTATGTAATGTCGGAAGAATGCAGTAAGCTGTCACTAAACCCAAGGTATTTTAGGCCTTGACTAAACCTACACTTATTTTAATTTACTTTCAGTGTAAAGAACTTGTAGAATATTGTAGTACGTTATTCTAAGGGTGTACTATAAATCGACATAATAAATATGGATGTAATAAAAGAATTTACCTTTTCCATCTCTTTCAACTTCACAGTCAAAATAGCAGCGCTTTGGGAACACTTGACCTCTTTCGGTACAAACCATTTTTGAAGGTGATTTATCTTTAGAACAATCACCAACGCAATCCGAGTAAGTTGAAGGACTTCGTTTCTTCCGTAAAAGGTTGAACAGGCCGACGCTCGTTCCGGCGCTCTTCTCCGGTAGTATAGAATTCTCTCTAAAAGGTATCATACTTTTGATATAATGCATAAAAGGTGTGGTTGGTACTTATAATTCAAGTTGGCACCTTCAGACAGTAACATTTTTTCAGGTAATTATCTGATTCAAGACATTTACGAGACAAAACAACTTATAAAACGATCATCCCTCGTACATTTATCTTAAAAACATTAACTCACGGTTTTTTGACAGTAACGTCGGCTCCGAAATATAAGACCATATTTCCTTGGCGGTAGTAACTGTTGAGAACAAGATTGCCGTCTTTATATCTTAAAGTTTTAATCTCTTCTAATCCCCCTGCCTTGGGTAACACAAACGCTGATATGGAAATTATAATCCCAGTGATCAGCAATGAAATGATGATACTGAACTTTATTCCTGCCATGTTTTCTTAGTAGCTGGAGTACGGATAGTATGGAATACTTTAAGAACTTGTAATTTATCTAATGATTTAGCTTCAAACAAATGAGACTTGATGTTGCACAATGCACAGCCGACTTACCAATGGACAATGAACCATACGTAATGTAGAAGCACTATAACTACTTCCGTAAATATCTGGTGTAGAAATTTTGTTGTTGTGAAGGACGAATTCTCAGGATCTTTGTGAAAGAACCAACATAAACCCCTGTTATTTATTTTCAAAACGGAATACTAGGATTTCTCTGGATATTTCGTCAAATTAAACTTCCGCATTCAAAAATTGCACGACGGGTTGAACCGTAGCAGAGAATAGCCAGAGGGACAACAATGATAATGCTGGCAGTCAAACACCCATGAATAAAAAAGTTGGTTTTATTAGTATGTAATAAATATCACAAAGAAGATATGGTATGGAGTATGTTAGGCAGGTTGATGAAGAAGTAAATGGTAAACTCATAAATTATAACTATGACCATGAGTTGGCAATTGATATCTCATCTCAAGTTTTTCTCCCTGAGACTTTTGACTTACACATACAAAATTGTTTCATGTCTTTATCAGCATCTGTTTCAAAATGCACACAAGAACTTTGTTCTCTGTAGGAATTAATTCTTAAAAAATTACTAATTAATTTACAACTATCATAAGTTGACTTCTCATGAATGATTCTAACTTTGGCTTCAAAATGTGCAGAACCAGGATCCGCAGAGAACTGTAATAATACATCAGTGTACTCTTTAGTTTTATGAAGAATTCGAGTTGATAAAATCCATTCAACCTTTGTCGTCCAAATTGCACATTTATTTTTATATTTTGACAGCCGAACAATCCGATTTAGTCTATTTCCTACAAAGTCAATCATTTTTGTTAAATAGAATGGATTTTTATCGTGTTGGACTTCTGGATCTGTGTCGCAGACACAATTCCCTGACTCAATATTCAATTTTTCACAATTTCTATCAGAATCGATTGGCACGAGAATACTTCTTCGGTCTGCCCAAATTGGTTCAAATTCAGAGACAGACACCAATGTCGTATTTCCAGGATTCAGCCCATTCAATGACAAAATATGCAAAAATGTATTATGTAAATCAAATGGAGAGATCAGGGATTTTACATTCTGCTCCAAAACATTGTCAAAATCCAATTCCGGATGTTTTTTCTTTAAATTTTCAGGGAATCGAATGAAGAGTGGTGGCAATCCTCGCTCAATAAATGCGTCTATTGTTCTTGACTGGAAAAAACTAGTTCGATCACCATGATCGCTGACTAAGACAATAACAGTTCGTTCAAGAAAACCCGGCAAGACTTTTAAACTTTCAAAGAATTTGTACAAATCTGTATCAAAATTTGCTAATGAGTAAATGTAGTCATGGAATGGGTTGGCTAACCAAGTGAAGGCAAAAAATGGTGTCTTTTGAAATTTTTGAATGAATCTTTTCGAGTATCGAAGGACGAATTGTGGCACTGATTCTGAAGAACTACACTGTACATACTTGTCCATCTCTTTTGGAGTGTTTTGAATCTGAAATTTTTTTAATAATTCTTTGTAAAAAAATTTAATAATAAAAAAATTTGTACGTAGTTCGTAAACTTACGCCAGAATGTTTGAGTCGAAGATCATTCATGGCTAGGAATAATGGATGAATGTAGTAGTCCGTTGGTTCGTAATCAAATCCAGACTGGTCACCCCAATTAAAACTTTGAGATCCATCCTCCAAGTACATTGTGATATAATTGGTCAGACCAAAATCTTTCCAAATGAATGGGCAAGAGTCAAAAGGTGATTTCCAATCCGGTGCACATTTCTTTCTCACTTGTTTTCGTTCAAGTCCCATCAAAAAAGCCATGAAGTTACTTAAAGTGGAAGCAGCCACGGAGTGATAACCAGGAAAATTTATAAATCCCATTTTGTCCATGAGACTAATAGTTTTTGGAAGGCTTCGATAAGCGTGAGATCTGGATACAGAGTCTATTCCTAGGAATAGAACACTCAAGGGGGTTTCAACGGCTGGAATGTTTTTCCAGAAATCCAATTTTTCTTGGACGTCAGGTTTGATGGGAATGTTGGCTTCAAAATTTAATCTTTTGTCACATTTGAGAACGAGCATTTCTTTGTCAGATACATCAACAGAGTTCATGATTGGGTTGCATGTGGAGAGCCTTAAAGAAGTATCAGTAATATTAGGATGACTGGCAATTATAAAAAATAATTACTACTAATTTTGAACATTGTACCTGTACGTAGAATCATTTCGTTCAACATGGAACACCTCAAGAAGACAACAGGAAGAGTTGGCATACTCGGAGAACAAATGCATTTTCTGTTTGAAAAACAATTAGAAAAACAATTTACAAATCCAAATTGTATCAAAATAACAATACTTAATCAAATGCAAAGGATTAGTATAACATCGACCGGAGCTATTAGGTACCATATTTTGCAAAGCGTTAGCTCATATTATCTATAACGGTAGTTATTTCAGTTTGGATAACACTCTCTCTGGCCCCGAGAAAAACAATATAGACATTTGTATAGTATTACGTTTAATTCAATAAACATAATTTCTTGTGGCATTGTGTGCGAATCACAGTTGCAGAGTGTAGAGCAGCGTGGTTCATTTTTTATGTAAGGAAATAGATAAACAAATTATGACTGTGCATTAGATACAAAATACAGTGTCCAGAAACAACGGCCTGGTTACATCCTGCCTGGCTAAATTTTATGTTCAAAGAAACTTTAAAATTAATTCTCTCTTCGAATGCTGACTCGTGTGACCCAAAATTCTTCACCGTTCGCGCGATATTGGCAGAATCTGTATTCCAAGCGCACAATAAAATTATTGAAACCCTTATAAAATTATCTAATTTAAATACTGTGGAGCAAAAATCACAACACACAATATTTAGATGGTGACGTAGATATCAAACCCACTTCAACGAATTGGGCAAGATAAATTAATCTAGCAATTCATTTTTCGTAATACAGCATTTTTCTCAAACTGCATGCTAAGACTTTTGGAAATATAACTATTAGAGGTACGTAGGAACAAGTGTTTGATCTTCTTGGCTCACCACACATTTCTGCTCTTCACAAACTTAGATAACTCAAGGCTGCTGATTGCAGTCAATTTGTTTATCAATTTTTCTAATGCTCTTTTCTTGCTTGATACATGAAATGAGATAAAGGGCAAGGGATTATTTGTGTTTTTATTTGACTAAATTCCCAGCTCGTAGTGAAATTATACATGAACTGAGGGTTGCCTGTTTTGGGGCCTATATAGCAGTTAAAATTGGGTTTACTTTTACTTTTAATAGCACTTCACAGCTTCAAAATTCAACGAAAATAAAGAAAAAATTAATTCTAGATTTTTACCTGGTCACCATCCTTCAATTCTCCGAGATGTTTTTCATACTCACAGTCTGGGATTTTATGAACACGCCATTTTGTTTTAAAATATTCCGGCATGATTGGTGTTCTTGGGATTTTACACCCAAGTGTGTCCAAAATAAATTTTGACTCAAGGGTTGCTGTTGCTGCTGATGTCAACAATGACTGTACCTCTGAGGAACTACTGTTACGAGTACGACGTTGGCCACTTTGTTGCACTTGTTCTGTGTTTAATAGCTGATTTAAAATATTTCCACTGATGTTAATTACAAGAGTCACAAAAGATACAAGAAGTACAACAGCGGTTAATTTTTTACACAAATTGTACAATCTCATTTCGAAGGCAGCATTTTATTTCTTTATTAAATAAACTTTCCAAACACTGACGAGAGTGATAGAATGTTCAACTCATTTTCTCACAGCAAAACTTCACTGCACCAAATATCAGTTGTAAACTAACTCTGAATGATTAATGTACCACATTGCGTTGTTTAAAAATATTTTTTGCTCATTTGTGCAGGGTGACCAATAAAAAGTTGTTAATCTTTGTATAGTTTTGACAGCAACACATTTTCAGAAACCGGACGATTTTTATTGAGACATCCCTTGTACGGGTACACAATACTAATACTACTTTTCTCACGTATTTGCAATTTGCTGTACAGTTTGTGAACTCTGACCAATATGCACTAACAGTTAAGATTTTTAGTTCTGTCTGCACGTTGTGTTTTACTGTGTTACATCGTACGTACATTGGTAAATTGCGAAAGTGGTTTTGACAGCTACAATAACATCATGTATTATAATCATTCTGTCCTAAACCATGGCCATGCCAGGCTATAAAAAATATCTGCAATTCAATTCACCATCCATGTCTCATCTTCTTCACCCGGGGACATTGAGAATCTTTTTTTATTCGATTCACAAGGTAATCTCTTTCAACGTAAAAATTAAATGCGCTCAAAAACTGACTGGAGATGTGAATATGACATCGATTACCACATGATTAGACTATTCGTAAATATTTTGTGCAGATTTGTACCAAAATACCCTGTCAGAAATTACTTATTCTCCGTTTTATAAGATGTGTAACTAAATATTTTATAAATATCTTGTATTTCCTTGTTAGTGTTGTGTTAAAATTTGGATGTGTCAGTTTGTATTTGTATTAAAGATCTCTGGATCTTTAATATTTAATACTGGACACTTGAACTCGTTGAATAGAAATGAAGAGTTGATTTGATTAACAGCAAAAGTCTTAATAATTATTCTTGAACTCAATGCGGATTAATGCACTGTTTCAATTCTACAGAGAGCCATGCGTGGATTTATTTGGTGAATTGAACTGGGTTACTATTTTATTCAACATGTACAATGTACAATGTACATACATGTGTGAGTACTGCAGTGCAGTGCAGTGCGATGTGCGAATGCGAAATATGTAGGTCTTCTATCGCGTAAAACTAAATCCGAGTATTCGGGTATTACTAGATACTAGAGCATGCAAGAAAACCGGAAAACCCGGTTTCTCGGTTTTTTGGTTTCTCATGTACAAAGTACAGGGAAAATGGCAAGATCGATCACACTTTGAGTTGTAGTCAGGTGAGGTGATGACGACTCTTGAGTCTTGACTGTGAGTCTTGAGACTATGTTATTTGAACGCAGGTCAGGTGCCTGGTTTATGCAGGTAAAACTAAATAAATCTATTCAAGAGCTCGTGTTGAGTTAATATGTCTCATGTCTTGCGGCTTGAATGCTTACTACCGGTGACCAGGTGACCTAAACAAAATTATGGTCAAATTGAAGTTTGAAGCATAAATGTCAATTTATTTTTACAAAAATGAAAGGATGATGAACAAACTAAACTTTTCTGTTGTCAATCGAATTTTATTGTTTGCGTCAAAGCCTTACAGATGCAATTAAGTGATACTCAAGAAAAAATTCTATTTTAACCTACACTGCCGAATTTTTTTTTACTTTGTTTTTATTATAGCATAAATCCCACGTTGAATGAATAAGACACTACTAGATCAATTTTGAATGAATTTTATTGATTTTATTGTGCTTGACATTTATGCGTTTTAAAAACGGTATTATCATGCATTCCACGTTTTGAGCTCATTGTGAATTTAAGCTCATTGGGATACCTTTTTCCACATCTCACGAATGCCTTTGACAGCAGCCTCATTCCACTCGGAGTATCCCTTCATTTCACTCTTACATCTATTCATGTAGGCCACAATCAATGGGTACTTGGTAAACTTATGATTACATGCGTCCAGAGTTGACAGAGTTGTAATCACAGTGAAGTCTGCAATCGTAAGGTTATCTCCAGCTGAATATTTGGACTTGGAGAGCATTTCTTCAAAAAATTCCAAGTTTGTATCAACATCCTTCACTTTTTCAGGGTCAACGGGTCCTTTACCAAAAAGTGTTGGAATCTGGATAAAAATTCGTTATCGAAAACTCAAATTATGGAGTTCTTTAGAAATTTGGACCTAATTTAATAAATTGTTATTCCGACTTACATAAGCCACACTGAAGGTCTTATTAAGTGATCCCATGTCGAAGAGTAACATCTGATCCACCAAAGCCCTCTGTTTCGCCGCTTTTGGGTACAATGTATCATTTTTACCGTAAGCGTTGGCCAAGTATTGACAAATGGCACGGCTCTCAACCAAAACGAAACCATTGTCGCTAATGGTAGGAAGTGTGTGTCGTGGGTTGATCTAAAATTAAATACCAAATATCTAGTCAATTATTTGTATATATGTATAAGTATTCAGAGAATGTGATTTCGAGTGACCTAATTAGGATTAATTAACAGGTAAAAATTTTCTAACTCAATAAAATATTTAACACCCGTTGCATACCTTTAGAAAGTCAGGTTTAAGATGTTCCTGTGTGAACAAATCCACAAGTTTCAAATCAAATTTAATCCCAAGAGCAGCTCCAACCCCTAAGACAGTTCGGCATGGTGGACTTCCAGGATAGTAATAGAAATCGATTGACATTTTAAAATAATTGGCTGGAGCTAAGGTTAAGGTTTAACGTTGACCACACCTTGGAGAGGAAGAATGAAACTATTGAATAATGTCTAATTAAATATACAAAGTATTTCTGGACTGTCATGTGAAGTAGTACTGGTTTGGCCTAAATCAATTGCAATTGCAACACGTACGTACACACCTACGGCATTAATCTATTCATGGGTCAATATTCAATTACTACTGATAAGATATGAAGAAAACATTATAATATATTTCATGCGAAATTGCATTGTTCTGTTCGTAATACTTTGACGTGTGTACAGTTTTTTATGAATAAAAACTGTAATAAACACTTCACTCTAATTTTTATTTGTGTGATACAAAACCCAATTATTTTTTAAAGTTGTGTAGTTGTATTTTTGTGTAGATACGAGTGTAGAAATAAATTATGTAACATAAAAATATTAATGACTGGAATCTTGATTCTAGTGGTTTTCAAATTACAACGAGCAATCAAACAGTCCTACTCTAATTTACTCATGTTAGAAAATGTACGAAATGAAAATAATAGTTTCACTGAGAACGCAATTTCTTCTATTCCAATCCAAGTTTTTTTTTATTCAACCCAGCATTTAACTTCAAGTCAAATTTATTAAATTCACACCCGTAGTAAGTTTATTAGACTTTACGCGTCTACTGAGTATAGGTAACTTCGCACTGTATTAAAATGATACGTTCAGACAAAAATAATAACTATTTACAAATCCACACAGAAATCATAGCCAAATCTGGCCATTTTAGGAGAGCATGCATAAGTTTACATTATTTCTAAACAATTATTTCAATGTGGATATCTTATCCTGATGAGGCTTTTAGGGAAAGTACGGTCCTTACTTATTAGTCGAGATTCGCTAGTGCATCTCGGTATCAATTTGAGCACTACCCTTTTGATTACAACAGAAAACCTCCTTCAATTTTCTTACCGTTTGTTTATCTCTAAGCGTAGGTTTAACAAAAGTTAATAACATCCACCCAACCAAGACAATACCAAAGATCCACCAAACATTCACATTATAAGGATAAGGATCATTATTCAGATATTCCCCAGAATTCTTAATGCTTGAAAATACCGTTGTAAAGATAAGACCACCACCAACTCCAGCAATTGACCAAGCCGTTAAAATAATTCCATGACATGCTCCAATATTAGACGGACCAAATACGTCTGTCAAATAGGCCGGAATAACGCCAAATCCTGCTCCATAACAGGCCGTTAAAATCCACATAGTCATCAAAAATGCCCAATAAGTCTGTGTCGTCGTTATAGTTGAGAATGACCCAAGAATTATTAATTGTGAGGTCAACATGACCACAAAACAACTCTTCCTTCCCACATAATCAGACAGGATAGAGAATATAAGTCTTCCGCCCAAATTGAATCCTCCATTAACAGCCACTGCAGTGGCGGCATCATCCGGTGATTTTTGGAAAATGTCTGTGATCATATTTGAAAATCTTGAGATAACGACGAGACCAAAGATTGCATTAGAAAATAACATGATGTACATGAGTCCAAATTCCCTGGATGTGATTGACTCAATTAGTGTCATTTTCTTCGTGGCAGGTGCGGACGCCGGTGCCGATTCTAAGTCACCTTTTTCAGACACATGACTTTGATCAGTTGTCATACCATTGACAACAAAATTCGGCGGTGGGATTCGGAGAACCATAGCCGATAATGTCATAATTGTGAAGAAACTTGTGCCCAGGACGACGAAGGTCAATGGAAGTCCGACGGAATGAATGAGTGGGATTTGTAATTTGGCGATAACGATTGAGCCTGCACCAAATCCACACACAGCAAAACCAGATGCAAGTCCACGACGATCAGGAAACCATTTTTGAATTGCGGAGACTGGTGAAATGTAACAAAGTCCAAATCCAAAACCAGCCACAATTCCATAGCCAATGAAGACTAACCAAATTAATTTGAGATAAAGTGCAAGGGCTGTGATTAAATTTCCTAGGAAGAGTGCAGATGTTCCGAGGAGACATGCTGCCCGTGGGCCATGTCGTTCTAGCCAAGGACCCATAATGGCTGCCGATGTGCCGAAACATCCTACGGTGATGTAGAAAGTGATTGGAGCTATGTTCCGGTTTTCTCCGTAAATTAAATTGTCAATTGGTTTATTGAAAACGCTCCATGAGTATAAGGAACCACAACAGAATTGAATGAGAACAGCGGCTGGAAGGCAGAACCATCGGTTGAACGGTAAGCACGGCAGTAAATTTTCTTCTCGTTTTATTTGAGCATCACTTCTATGATAACCAGTTCCACTGCAAAGAAACGAAAAATGATTGAGCCAATTTTTAATACATTCAGATTTACAGGGTGGGCCAGAAAATGCGTGCAAAGCTCTTTGTGACACCTTATTCAAAATATTAAGTTTAGTCTTACCGGTAATGCCATTGAATCAGCCGAACGAATGGGTTAGAAGTACTTTTGATAACATTGACCGCCCCGTCTGACACGACACCTAAAAACATGAACACACAAACGTACATTAATTACAAAATGTTTTTCATTCCGTATGCTGACAACATTTCTTAGGTTGAGAATATCGCAACGTTGGACTGACTGTCAATCATTCATATTCTCATAGATAGTCTTGAGTTAAAGGAAGCACAATTTGTAGGCAAAGTCGGCATTGCTTTGGTACTTTTTATTGATCAGATAAATTTATCTAACTTTCATTTCAGTGGGGTGAAGGGGCCAGCAAGGCCATTGCCAATTATTCAAAGGTCATGCAGTTCAAGAGAGCAAACAAAATTTCTTGTCTTTTAAAATTCCGAAGATCCGCGTGCACGTGTTCCAGAAAGACCGTGCAAGATATCAGAATAAAGTTCATACAGATATGCCGTTCAGAGTCTAATGAGTCCAAATATCTCGCTCAATCATTTTGCCGCAGTCAATCTCATTACATAAAAATTGGCCGGCTCTGTATTCACAATATTTCTAGCATTTTGACCATTACAAGTATCGCATGACATGTGTAAGCCCATTCAATATTGGATAGCATTTAATAATGCGTGAATAGTTCGCTGGAGTATTAGCGTAGTGGAGGAGTGATCATGCAACACACTTATGGGCATATTTCCATAATGTCTGCATAACAAGTTTGAATAGAAAAATGCTAATTTGTTGTGGTAGCCAACTTTGACTTCCTTCAAATAATATTGTTTACTGACTTGGAGGGGAAAAAATGACACACTCGAAATTCTAATTCATTTTTGAATGTAATATTTCTGAAATTATGCAGAACTACATGGATTTGACGAGTACACAAAAATCGGGGTTATAAAACCGGAAAGCGGTTAACTTCCGATATCACATTCCGTGTAAATGCAGCTAATGTTCCGAACTGTCCTTCTATAAATTATGCATGGTCACGAAATCTCTGACCTTCAGAAACAGAGAAGTATCATTAATAATTTGAATTTCTTCAATAATTTGACATTAGTGTAAAATTTTCCGCTATAACTCTGCATTTTTTTGAAATTCAAATTAAAATCGATTTTATTATTTTTTGGTTATAATTCTGTCTGCTGATGACTCCGTTTGAAACTACTTGCATGATTGTTGCCTCAAATTGACTGGATTAATAAAAATGCGTGCGGAATATATACCAATAATGCGTAGACTAATTGTCTCCAATTGTTTTATCAGTATATTAATTAAGCGACATTAACATTATTACTGTACTACAAGGGATACGTACCATTCTGATTTATCGTCATGATTCGCCTGCTTCCTTCTTGTTTATCTGAAGAATACGTATAACAACACCTGTTGTATATTAAGTTGAAATTGATGATGATTAGTGGACTACTGTACTGGTACAGCTTAATGTGAATTGTGAGTGGAATTCACATACTAGGAAGAAAAACAACTTTCTAAATATTGGGCCACTTTCAATATATGTAGTAGTACAAAAATAAACTTGAATCTTCAGTGTGCAATAATGATATTTGTTAACGGTTAAATAATCGTTGGTGTAGCTTACTCGTACACGTCTCGTAGTGAACTACACTGTACACACACGAGTTACCTTAACTCAGTTAGCTCTCCTTGTTTAATTACAAATGTGCTAATGAATAAATTACATAAAAGGAGCATGAGTAGTAGTAGTTCCAGTTCCACAATCGGAACCACACAAAAAAAAATTATGCTTCTTAATGTATAATGCAATTCGATACATATATTAGCGGTATAATTGTGAAGGAATCTGGAACGTGCATTTAAATTAAGTTTACGAATAAACCATTCCCATTCTTGAAGACCTTGGATTTCTGGGTCTACTGACTAATGTAATGCAATGCCAGAAATGCTAAGGTTTTTTAGTACGCTTATACTGTAATTTAATTATATAGAGTAAGTTTTCTGTTATGCTAGGCTGGACAATGTCCTTTCTTGCAGAAAGCAATTTATCACATATTTACGTAATGTGACATGGAGACTCATTTAGGCGCTAGGCGAATGAACATGGAACATTTTTCGGCTTAAATTATTATCGTCCTGTGCACGTGCACGTAGCGTAAGAATAAGAATGAATGAATTATCGCTATGCCATGGAATTACATGATAGAATGTATGATGGAAACGGTCACGTTATTGTTAAATTGTTTACTTTACAGGGCAGTATTGTTGAAGTAGTACTAGTACAATATTTCTGGAATACAATACAGAGAATTGGAAGGGAACGATTATACAATAAAATTCGGTTGTCCATATTTACAATCAGGGAAAAGTTATACAACAGAAATATTCCACAGTTACCTAATTGGACAGGAAAGGTAAGACGAATCAGACAGAATCGCAACGTGGAAGTTTCACGTTACATATACACGAATGCATGGACTGAATTCAAGTGAGTTAAGAAGAGATGACCAGGAGTGGTTTTCTACGGATAAAGAAGAAATAAGCTTTACCCCCATAAACTCATCCAGAAATTATGATTCATATGTGTATGACATAAGATTTCCATAGCATAAGACATAATATTATGAAGTAATCCTCTCCTCCCCATTTTTAGAATTTCGGATGGATGTTCTAATTACATCAACGTACAACAATAGATGAATTCATTCTGATGGTTCCATTGTTTCATGAGTGAATGACTAGCATTCCTGTCCAAGTCTTGACAGTATAATTAGATGAGTAATTAGGGAAGTGTACATAAAATATCCCTGGTCTCCTTTATGTATTTATGTTTGGTATGCAGTATTTATGTTTCATTGAAATTGCATTTGAATAGTTCCAATTCCAATCTACACGTATATTTTGGTTTTAAATTTTTCCCTTGATGACACGCGATGGATCAAGTTTTGATTGAAGATGGTTGTGGTCAGTCAGCCGTGGAGTAAAACTTCTAGATAAATTGTAATCAACTCATGTAAAATTATTACGATTGGCAATTTCCGACAGCACAACCAAGTCCAGAAACTGACCTTGGTCGTGAACCGGAATATAATATGCGAATTTGTGAAAATATGTTTTAGCATGAAAACCCGAAACTGAAACCGTTGTGGAGTTCTGCCTATTGTACTATTAGAATGGTGTGTTACGAAAATTTAATAATTTCTGAGATCAAGTGGAGAACCGTGCATTACATTATTGTACTTGCGAAATCATCCACATTCAGAACTGCATGGCGTTTCGTCTCTATGTATACACAAATATTATGTAAAATGTTTGTCCAGCTTCACATATATTAATCTCATTTTGAGGGATTAGGTAGTCCCTTCACTACAGTATACTAGTAGTATATTCATGGTATTGAAGCTTATACATAATTACCTTGACCAGGTAATCTTAAGTTTGACTAATTGTAAGGAACGTACACAACAATCCAACCCATGTCAAATGAACCAGGTGACTTGGCTTTTGGTCTTGGAATATCAAAGTGGCGTTGGATGGACTTTGCAAAGAAAGAAATGGTTTGTACTGTAATGGTTTCATTTATTTCCATGTGATTAGTTTGAAACGAGTTGTTTACACGGAAGGGCACATCGACAGAATTGACGGTCGCACGAATTTCACGGCATAAGCCAGTTTTTCAAAAATAATCACTGATTCGTTCGACTATTTATAAGGGTGTGTCTGTGTGTCTTATAGATTAAGTGAAAAAAATATTTTAGAAACATTAGGACCAATTCTCAATTTCTGGTTTTGATCATCCAAGTCCAAGGCGAACGAATTGATCTGAGGACAGGTGACTAGACCGGCCACCACCGGCACTTCTCATATTCAGCGCATGTTGACGGAGTTAAGACTGCCTATTGTATTGTGAGTTGTTTTGAAAATATGTATGTGTCATGTTCATTGTCAAAACCATATTATATCCGCTGAATTTTAACTAAATCCCAGTCGAAGAGATCTATTCGAAAATACAAACCGAATTGACAGAATAATTATACAGCCCTAGCCCTCAGAGTACAACTAATTCAAATAATATTTTCAGGCTTGTCCCATGGAACCAGTTGGAATAAGACAACCTATTGGAAAAGGACATGGGCGCCCTATCGAAATAAAATGTCCTCTACGCTCGTCACCGATTGTGATGCCAGGATTGTGGCCATATCCCTCTGCTTATCGGCCATGTATGGAGGGAATGAAGGAAGAGGACCTCCATAAGGAAAACTATGACACCAATCAGATAACATCCTCGTCCCCATTAAACATGGACACTACGGAGGGAATCCGTTCCACCATGGTTACCACTACCACCACCGAGGTCCAGGATATTGAGTCACAATTGCAAGAGTCTCCGCCAGTGGCAGCGCCAAGACTCGGACTTCGCCGATCTCGCGCGATCCGCCATCCTATGACACGGAGCAGTCTTGACCTAATCCCACCACTACATGACCCAAAGATTTTTCAGAACAAATCCAATGTTATTGGAAAAGGTCGTGCTCGTACACACGTCAATTCAGAACCTGATTCAAAGTTTGCTTGATGAAGTTCAGTCAATTGGAAACACATAATGATGATATGGCTGCTGCTATATTATTCTTTTCTACTCTGGACACCTGATTCTTCGGGCAACACAACACGCTGGAACAGTTACATTTTTGTTAAAGGATTTGTCTTTTTTTGTTATTTGCTAATTCCTGCATGATTTTTTTTTATTATTCATAATTTATTTATTCCAGTCGGTAAGAATTAGGAGTCTCTTTTCTTGACTTTCGTTTGAACCCTGCGAATGGCTTCTACAAACTAGACTTCTCAATCCACAATAATACTTAACGTACCAATACCATTAGTTTAGCATTTATCATTATGTACACATAATTTGACTTGAAGAGAATTCCATACATTCGTTTCTTTAACGTTGTGTATGAGTTTTTATTCATTGTCATTGCTATTTTGAATTTTGCATTATTGATTGATTTGTTTTGATGAATAAATGATATTTTAGTCACACAACCCATTATATTGTAGTGTTTACTGTATTTTCCGGATTTTATTTCTGTCTACTAAACACAACACCAAACACATCCATCCCACATGTATTTCAATTAACTCCTTGACCTTTGACCTCTCATCTGATGGAAAATTAGAATAATATTAGTAGCATTATATCAAATGTACCAGACTTGCCAAAATTAAATTAGTAAAATTAATAATTAGTCTCCGAGAAGAAATGATGGTCATCTGGATTGGTACATCTTATGAAAATGCGAACGCAGCGCATGCATGCAAAAAATTACTAAAATATATTCATGACCAAAAAAAATCATGATTCCAAAATTTATCAAGAAAAATATTCCTAGATTTTTTTGGTCCACCCTGTACTGTGTTTTGACGAAAATTGAGACACCGGGAGCACACGGTCCACTGTATTTCTGGGAATTTCAAATTACAAAATCGTATGTATTTTTTACGTCTTTCCAATTTGAATCGGAGTCAGTTGTGTCGTTTTGGATTTTTTCTCTTCATTAATTCACCGTGAAAGTTAAACCGTGACCGTGACCAGTTATTTTTTTTGGAGTCACACGGTTGACGTTGTCTGAATTAGTCTTGGAGAAATGGGTAGAAGCAGAGAAAGGCGGGAGAAAGGACGAAATGTCAAAAATCCCAGTCCCAGTTCTTCCACCCGCGGCCACCGTGACCGTGGGCGTCCAAGAACTCGGAGTCCTTCTAAATCTGACCGTGACGAAAGAAAGGTCACAAAAGATGACAAGAGTCGGGACCGTGAGCGTGAGCGTGTTAGGACTCCTCTTGACTCAGA
The DNA here is from genome assembly GCA_034700305.1 of Protaphorura armata. NCBI lineage: Eukaryota > Metazoa > Arthropoda > Collembola > Poduromorpha > Onychiuridae > Protaphorura > Protaphorura armata. The sequence goes on from JAQIXO010000044.1 coordinate 18,585, forward strand.
CGGTGACCAAAGGAAGGTCAAGACGGACAAAAGTCGTCACCGTGGACGTCCAAGAACTCGTAGTCCTTCTAAATCTGACGGTGACGAAGGAAAGGTCACGAAAAATGACAAGAGTCGGGACCGTGAGCGTGAGCGCGTAAGGACTCCTCTTGACTCAGACGGGAAGGTCAAGACGGAAACGGACAAAAGTCGTGACCGTGGGCGTCCAAGAACTCGTAGTCCTCCTAAATCTGACGGTGACGAAAGAAAGGTCACGAAAGATGACAAGAGTCGGGACCGTGGGCGTGTAAGCACTCCTCTTGACTCAGACGGTGACCAAAGGAAAGTCAAGACGGACAAAAGTCGTCACCGTGGACGTCCAAGAAGTCGTAGTCCTCCTAAATCTGACAGCGGGGACGAAAGAAAGGTCATGAAAGATGACAAGAGTCGGGACCGTGAGCGTGAGCGTGTAAGGACTCCTCTTGACTCAGACGGTGACCAAAGGAAGGTCAAGACGGAGACGGACAAAAGTCGTCACCGTGGACGCGATGAAAAGAGAAAGGCTGAAAGGAAGGGACGTAGAACTCCTACTGGGGATGAGGAGGAAGGTAATTGAATTTAATGAGGGACTAAAGCAAAGCACTATAAGTACAATTTTGACAATTAGTTTGTCGAATGTCAAAAAATTAGTTGTAGTTGTATTGTTGTACATTGTTTTATAATTTATACTAATTAAAAAACTGATTTATTTTTCAAGGTGAGATTAGCGATGGGAGTGACGATGAAGTTGGGCGGGTTAAGGAAGAACCTCAAATCAAACGATATTGGGGTGATGAAATTGTGAGTTCCAGTTCCAGCTCAAGAAATCGATACTACGAATTAGATGAAGAGAGAGATCGCAGGTCATCCAGACACCGAAGAGAGAGATCCCCTGTGGGTAATTCCAGAGGGAGAGGAAGAGAAAGGGGTGCAGATTTGAGAGATGAGTTGGATGCTATGGAGAAAGGAGAGTTGACGGACAAACGTGCACCCAGACGTGGACGACGAGAAGACGACGGTGAGGAATTACAAAGGAAGAGACCAAGGAAAGATGGGACTCCAAATGTTGACGCGTCAACCGAAGAACCCCCAGAGGAGATAAAGCGAAAACCACAATTAGATGAAGTGTTGACACGGACGGGTGGGGCTTACATTCCTCCAGCCAAATTAAGAATGATGCAAAAGGATTTGGCTGATAAGAGTAGTATCACTTATCAGAGGATTGCTTGGGAGGCACTCAAGAAATCAATCAATGGTCTCATCAATAAAGTTAATACTTCCAATGTTGGGGTGAGTTACATTAGTTGTTAATGGTAGTAGTGTTAACATTTGTAAATAGTCTAGTGTAACACAAGAACAGAATGCGTTAAAAATATTTAGCTCGAGATGAAATATTCCTGAGTACGCGATAATGGTGGTAAGATTGTAATGACAATTGATTTTTAATTTCTGTGTCATTTCAGATAATTGTTCGGGAATTATTCAAGGAGAATTTGGTCCGAGGTCGAGGAGTTCTTTGCCGTTCAATCATGCAAGCTCAATCTGCATCTCCAACTTTTACAAATGTCTACGCTGCCCTCGTCGCCATCATTAACACCAAGTTTCCAAATATCGGAGAATTAATATTGAAAAGATTGATCATTCAGTTTCGTCGTGGGTACACTAGAAATGATAAACCCGCTTGTTTGGCTGCAGCAAGTTTCATTGGTCATCTCGTCAACCAGCAAGTGGCTCATGAAGTTTTGGCTTTGGAAATTTTGACACTCCTTCTAGAACATCCAACTGAGGACTCCGTTCAAGTAGCCATTGCTTTCCTTAAGGAAGTTGGAGCTCGGATTGATGAAGTTTCTCCTAAAGGGGCTCATTACATTTTTGAAAGGTTGAGGAATGTCCTGAATGAGGCAACATTGGACAAACGAGTTCAATATATGATTGAAGTTATGTTCCAGGTAAGAACAAGAACTACAGGTCATAAATGCAGTTATAACTATTTTTACCAATTAAATATAGTAATTTATCTTATTCAATATTAACATAATTTCTTTCTCTTTTTATTCTCTCAGGTCAGGAAGGACAAATTCAAGGACTTTGTGTCTGTGCCAGAAGATTTGGATTTAGTAGAAGAAGAGGAGCAATTCACTCATCTTGTAACGCTTGATGAAGCAACAGACGGACAAGACATTCTGAGTATGTTAATTTTATTTGTTCACAACTTTGAATTCTAGAGCTCTATTTGAAGAGTTTACTTGATAAGAGCTCTTCACAATTTATACTATCGTGATTATTTTTTCCCAGACGTTTTCAAGGCTGACACAGAATATCTGGAGAATGAAGAGAAATACATGTCACTCCGTAAAGAAATTTTGGATGAGTCTGAAAATGATGAAGATGGGGATGAAGAGGATGACGATGGTGAGGATGAGGATGAGGAAGGTGGGGAAGTTCCAGACGCAGGAACTATTCTGGACAGAACAGAGACAAACTTGGTATGTGGGACGGAATACATACGTTACTTTAACTTTAACATTCTTTTTTTTTGTGTTGAATAATTGATACATTTTATTTATTTTCAGTTGGGACTTCGAAAGACCATTTACTTGACGATTCAATCTTCCCTTGACTTTGAAGAGTGTTGCCACAAATTACTCAAAATGAACATGCAAGATGGTAACTTTTCTTTGATGAATTTTTGTATTTCATGATGAATATAATAAAAAAAATCTTTCAATTAACCTCTAATTTATTTGTACTTTCTAGGTCAAGAAATTGAGCTCTGTCATATGATTCTGGATTGCTGTGCTCAACAAAGAACATATGAAAAGTTTTTTGGCTTGTTGGCTGGAAGATTTTGTTCCATCAATATGAAATACGTTGCACCGTTTGAGGCAATTTTTAAGGACACCTATGATACAGGTTTGTAGTCTAATCCGTATTCAAACATATCTTAATTTACACTTGTACTATTTATTTCTTACTAAACTTTTGTAATTCCAGTTCATCGGTTGGACACAAATAAACTTCGTAATGTTTCCAAATTCTTTGCTCATCTTCTATTCACGGATTCTTTTTCGTGGGGAGTACTACAATGCATTCGCCTAACAGAGGATGATACGACTAGTTCCAGTCGAATTTTTGTCAAAATTTTATTCCAGGTATGTGCTTTGGCCCTGCCGGAAGTGCTGTATATTATTTCCTGTTATTGGTAAGATGATTTTAATTTGACGATTAATATTTTTATCCAGGAATTATCCGAATACATGGGTCTAAACAAACTGAACGAACGGATAACGGACCCTTCACTGTCCTATTGCTTTGATGGTTTATTTCCACGGGATCATCCCAAAAATACAAGATTTGCCATCAATTTCTTCACGTCCATTGGACTTGGTGGTCTTACGTGAGTTCTTTTTTTTCTGGTCTAATGGAACGTGCTTTCCTTCCTACTACGGTACAGTATAATATTATTTTCTGAATTTATTTACTCTAGGGATGAACTTCGTGAACATTTAAAGAGACATCCAAAACCAACAGCTGTCGTGGCACCACAAGAAATAACACCTTCGAAGGCTGTTGTTAAGGAGGAAAGTGAATCAAGTGATGAATCATCTCCGTCATCTTCTTCCACTTCGTCCTCTTCGACTTCTTCCTTGACTTCCTCATCCTCTTCTTCCTCTTCTTCTGACTCTTCGTCTTCTGAAAGTGAAAGTGAAGATTCAGATCCACCACCTAAGAGAAAGAGGAAAGCAAAACGGAGTAGTCTTGAAAAACGCAAGTCTGTGAGAAAATTACATGAAGAGAAGAAGAGGACGCCGAAAAGCAAAATCGAAAAGCGAAGGGACGAAAGTCCTGATCGTATGGAGATAAGCTCAACCCGTGGAAACAGAAGATCCGAGCGAATGGACAGAAGTAGAAGTCCTATGATTCAGAGCAGAGCTCAAGATCGTGCTAGGGACAGAAGTAGAAGTCCAATGATTCAGAGCAGAGCCCAAGATCGTGCTAGGGACAGAAGTAGAAGTCCTATGATTCAGAGCAGAGCCCAAGATCGTGCTAGGGACAGAAGTAGAAGTCCTATGATTCAGAGCAGAGCCGAAGATCGTGCTAGGGATAGAAGTTCACCAAGCAGTCGCAGAGGCAAAGATCCTGTTCGCGATAGGTCACCGAGTAGAGGCAAAGGTCGTGATCCTGCAAGGGATAGAAGATCAGCGAGTAGTGGCAAAGGTCGTAATCCTGTCAGGGACAGAAGTTCACCAACCAATCGCAGAGATCGCGAAAGTCGTGATCTTATGATCAGGGATAGAAGTTCACCAAGCAGTCGTAGAGGCAAAGATCCTGTTCTCGATAGGTCACCGAGCAGTGAGAAAGGTCGTGAATCTGTAAGGGACAGAAGTTCACCAACCAATCGCAGAGATCGTGAAAGTCGTAATCCTATCATCACGGATAGAAGTTCGCCAAGCAGTCGCAGAGGCAAAGATCCCACAAGGGATAAAAGTTCACCGAGCAGTCGGAGAGATCGTCGTGATCCCGTTAGGGATAGAAGTTCACCAAGCGGTCGGAGAGGTCGTGATTACGATCGTAAATGAACACAACTGATTGAGTAAATATTTTGCTATATCTATGCACGAATCGTGCATAGCACGATGAAAATAAATGAAATTCTTAATAATTTTCAATTTTATCACTACTACTTTCAAACAACTAAAATTGTTATTGGTAAATAAATTGCATTTTGGGATAGAAAAAGTGATTTAAAATACAAATCGAAATTGGAATTGACATGCCAGTTTTATTTCATTTGTTGGGTTGGTTGGTATTTACGGCCTTGTTCATTAAATATTTTGGCTGTATCAATCGTTATACAGTACTTTCATAGTCATAGTTTCCAGTTCTAATTCTACATATATTTGAATTTCATTCGAATTTATGATTATATCCTCTTATCACACAATCAATCATTTCAACCCAAAATTATACTTTATTTTCCCAATTTGTTTTAGTCTTTGTGAAATAGATAAGCTTTAATTGAAAGATTTGGGGACTCCTGAAGTAGCACGCTGTGTTTTTGTTGTCCTGGTACAAAACTCTAATCCTATTACAGGTGTCAGGATTGTAAGGCAAAGAATGAGTATATGAAATGGTGTTTGGTGTATGAATATGATTCCAATTCCAAATGTGATGTGATGTGAACACACACCAGCGCGACGCGACGCAGCAGGTTTGTTTCTTTTTCCTTGTGATCATTTAATTACATTATGGCATTGACTTTTGCTTGAGAATCTCTCATAATATGAAAACTTGAATTGTTGTTCACTCTGAGGTTTTTATTGCTATTTAACCTATCAAGGATGCACTGACACGCAACAATTAATCCATAATATGAACTGTGAACCTTTCCTTTCTGGTGTTTCACCCACACACTGCAAATTATTGCAATGGACAGCAGAATAATTTATTATTTTAATTGTCACCTTGACCTCTATACGGCAGACACAAGCACTTTTAGTATATGTACAATGCAGAAATGAATTCATAAATTACATTAAAAATGCAGTTACATTGTGAATCAGTTGAAATTTATCCGTTGACTTAACACTTGCTAAATACTTAAAGAATTTCATTAAAAATTATTGTTCAAAATTGTTACCATATTTTTATTCATTCAGTACAATAATGTGTGATTCGTTGACTTTGATTTTAATTAAAATTATATCCGTGATTGTGCTTGTACTTTCTTATCACAGTAGTCAAACACAAAATACTCTTCCAGTCAGGACTGGAATAACGGGATGGCTTTACTCAAGGAATCCTAACTACATAAAATTTCTTTTATTCGCAAATCCAGAGTAAGTTTTGGAATGGAATTTATTCATGCTTACGTTATCAGCCTATTTAAACTATATTTATTGCATTATTCTTTTGAGAAATGAAGACTACTATGAAGAAATCATACTGGGAGATCGAAATTCCCTTCGTCGGAGTCAATTCGATAAGAATAAACCGACAATTTTCATGGTTCACGGTTTACTTGGCGGTGTAAATATTTTAACGGATGTTCAACAAGTCAAAAATGGTACTCAAATAAAATATTTGGACCTTATGTCCTTTAAATGTCAATTAAATCAAAAATGTGACATTTATTTAAGTGTTTTTCCAGCTTATTTGTCGGTGCGACAAAATGCGAATCTCATAATGGTGGACTACAGAGAATTAGCCGGAACACATTTCCCATTAATTTTGTCTTGGTTGAATGGACCACTTTCCTTACCAGCTAATCTGAATGTTGGAATTGTGGGGAAGAGGGTTGCAGCATTCATTGGATTTATGAAGAAGACTGGAGCGATAGCTGATCTGAAAGATGTCCACATTGTGGGACATAGTTTGGGATGTCATGTGGCAGGAAGAGCTGGGGAAATTATTGCCAAAAAAAGTGGCAAGAAAATTGGAAGGATTTCAGGGTTAGATTGTCCATTTGGGCAGTTTTTTACAAATCTATTGGACAAGTCTGATGCGAGTTTTGTGGATATGACTCATACAAGTTTTGGACTAGCTGGAGCATTCGGAAATATCGGTCATGTTGACTTTTTCATTAATGGGGCCGCGTTTGCCCAACCAAATTGTCAAAATGCGCTACTGATCACTGGTACACACATAAACCAATCATAAGTCGTTATCGATGTCCAGTAAATGATTTGTAAGTGACTCTTAACGTTGATTGTGATTTTTGTATTTTCCAGATCCATTTTGTGCTCATGAGTCATCTGTTTTTTATTTTGCTAAATCAATTCGGAATAAAAATATATTCGGGTGCAAATGTGATTGCGATTGGTGTGCCGCGAAGCCGAAGAACTGTCAGTCTACTGCAAGGTACGGACAGTTTGTGGACAAAAAGTAAGTTTTCAGCATACGGAGTTATTAGTTACAGAGTTAGCGTAGATTATGAAAATCATTTGAATGTGTAATTATAATTATAACTTATTTACAGGCTACGTGGGGTGTTCTACGTAGAATTGCCCGTCAAATCAAACCACCACAATTGATCTGTTGTCGTACAAACTTTCAAAAAAAAATGTTTTTGGAAAATCACTCGTTGTCTTACTATGTGTTTTTATAATTCGCTCATCATTTCAATTCGCACAATCGCAATATGTAATTCTGAGTCTGACCGATTTGTGCGCGTGTATATTTACTAATTTATTCAAAAATAATTTCCGAGCAACATATTTATCATTCCATCAAACACGATTCTAAAATATGTTGTTGGAGTAGATTTCTTCATTGAATAAAATTGATTCACGTGGATACGTAATGGTGAGAGCCCTGATAGAACCGACAATTCCAATTTACGGGTTGTGTGTTTTTTCCACACATTAACCAATTCCATGCTCATTGTATTCAAGGATGTCGAGATTAAAATATAAACTGAACACACGACGAATGCACAGACCATGACGACAAATATTCCAAAATCATTCTCCCTGTCAGTTCTAACAACTAAATACCCGAGTAAGACCCATGTTAGTCCTAATGCTAAAACACATGTGGGAATCATCACTGGAGAACACATTTCATTGTAAAGTCCGTTCAAGAGCTCATTTCGACGATAAAGTGAATACGAAGAATTCAATTTGTGAGTACTGAAAAATAAACAAAATTGAAAACTTACGATTAGTGGCGAATTTGTTCAATGGAATAAATTATTCCGAATTTTCTTTACCCCAAAAGCTTCAATCCTGATACCGTGAGCAAAATATACACCAGACTGATGTACATTAAAATTCCACCATGGATGAGAAATGCTGTGAAGGTGTACACATCGAAAATTGCTAAAAGGATTGCCGAAAATAGAATCCTATGATTTTGAGGAATTAGGGAATGTGAGATGAACACAGCGTTTGGTTGGATAATTTGACTCATAAATTGTGACACAACGTTATTTCCAATGATAAAGGCGAAAATTTGGAACATTACTTGGACAAGTAACCAAACAGAATCAAATTCGTTGGTCCATTTACCTGGGAAATATTTGAGTTAAACATTTCATTAATCACAGGGTTAATCATAGACATCATTAAACATTTTAAAAAAAACTAACCTTCAAGATCATCCTGAAGTGTCATGACTTGATTGAAAAAAAGCACCGTATCAGCCCCTTTCAAATATGTGAACGTATGTGATATACACGCTACAATAAAAACTAACGTGAAAAAAATAAGGAGGATCAGTTCAACTGGTGGAACATTGAGAATCCCTGCATTGTATCGGGAAAGTTGGAACACAAGAGACGCTGTTTTGATATAAGTAAAAATAACTACAATCTTCCACTTCCAATTACGTTCAGCAGAAATAATTCCCATTCTCCGATTATTCATTGTATAAGGAGAAACATGGATTTTTAGGCCAAACCTTACAAAATTTTGTATAAATTGATTTGAACGTATTGACTTCTCTCTATTCATATTTTCAATTTGATATTTGAGACTGTACTAATTTTGTAACAGTTGTTAGGCAGTCTTGGGACTCGAAACGACTAAAGCTGAAACTCTTAATAGTTACAACGATTTCTGTTCTCTACGTTGCTATTATTGTTCCAATATGTTTTGTAAATTGAAGGATTCCCCTTAGGATGGCTGTGACAAGGAAAGACAAATTATTTTAATTACATTTGATTGTAAATTGACATGTCTGGCCTCCTCTGGTCCTGGTCTGTATGTAATGTACCTTTACGCAACTCGTTGTTTCCAGAAATACATAAACATGCATACATGAATTTGTAAAATCGTAGTAACCAAAATCAATCAAACTCACTACAAGGGGTTTAATTTTTCATGAAATACGGGCGACGCGATGTTTACGTTTTGTAGATACTTTTATGGACGATAAATGGTCAGTACAACTACCGTCTATCCAACCGTTTTGGTTATTTACTGGTCAATTCTGGTCCTATTAAGTTATTACGGCCGGACCACCTAACGGCAAACTGATTCTGATGTCCATTTCAACTAAAAGTTGTAGGTCAAGAAAACATTGCTTTCTTCTGAAATGTTGTCACTTTACTTTTTATTAATTATATGATAACACAACTGCACAACAAGAATAACGCAGTAATTATCTCTTCACACTTACACCCTCACTTACTCGAATTCATGCCACCGTTCGAATTCAATGTACAATTCTGTTATTTTAAAGCAATACCAAATAAGAAAACTGCACAGACATGTGCACCAATATCGCTAGTTTCAAGTGGGTGTGTCTGTTCCAAAGTTCAGCGTTCGTAATACGTTAATTATAATACGAAATAAGAAACATGTCAAATGTAACAACTCAAGTATATGATCATCATTATATGACATGGCACAATATTTTCAATTATGAACACTTCGGAGGGATTTAAAGAAGACATGTTGAAAGATAAGATCTTTCAATGTATTTCAGTGGTATCAATTTTAACATTACCCTTTTGACCACAAAGAAAAAACTCCTTCAATTTCTTCAATACAATTTTATCCCTTCCCGTAGGTTTAACAAATATTAAAATTCCCCACCCAATCAAAACAACACCAAAGATCCACCAAACATTCACATTATAAGGATAAGGATCATTTTGAGTATATCCAGAACTTCTAAGACTTGAAAATACAGTAGTAAAAATTATACCTCCACCTACACCAGCAATTGCCCAAGCCGTCATAATAATACCATGACAAGGTCCAATATTTGATGGACCAAATACATCTGTCAAATACGCCGGGATAACTCCAAATCCTGCTCCATAACAAGCTGCCAAAATCCACATGGTCATCAAAAATGCCCAATAAGTCTGTGTCGTCGTTATAGTCGAGAATGAGCCAATTATAATCAATTGGGAAGTCAACATAACGGTAAAACAATTTTTGCGTCCCACATAGTCCGAAATAACAGAAATGATTAATCTGCCACCCAAATTACACCCTCCATTTATAGCAACGATCGTGGCGGCCTCATCCGGAGATTTTTCAAAGATGTCTGTAATGATATTTGAGAATCGAGAGAAAACGACGAGGCCGAAAGTCACATTTGAAAATAACATTATGTACATGAGTCTAAATTCTCTGGATGTTATTGACTCAATTAGTGTCATTTTCTTCTTGGGCGGTGAGATTTCGATGACATGGTTGCTGTTGCCATTAGACATTTTGATTTCCGGTGTGATTTGTACTCGGTCAGATGTCATCCCATTGACCACAAAATTTGGGGGTGGGATTCGGAGGACCATAGCAGATAAGACCATAACAGTGAAGAAACTTGAGCCCAGGACGACGAAGGTCAATGGAAGTCCAACGGAATCAATGAGTGGGATTTGTACTTTTGAGATTATGATTGAGCCAGCACCAAAACCACAGGTAGCGAACCCGGACGCAAACCCTCGACGATCTGGAAACCATTTTTGTATTGCAGAGATTGGTGATATGTAACTGAGGCCGAAACCGAAACCACACACGACACCATAGCCAAAGAAAACGAGCCACATCAATTTCAAATAAAGTGCAAGAGCTGTAATAAGGTTTCCGGTGAGTAATAAGGTTGCGCCAAGTAGACAAGCTCTCCGTGGACCCCTTCGTTCCAGCCAAGGACCCATGATGGCGGCAGAAAATCCAAAAAACGCTACGACAATGTAGAAAGTAATCGGGGCAATGTTTCGATTCTCCCCGTATATTAAATTGTCAATGGGTTTGTTGAATATACTCCAAGAGTACATGGAACCACAGCAGAATTGAATAAGGACAGCTGCTGGAAGTCCGAACCAACGTTTGTATGGAACACACGGAAGTAACTTTTCTTCTCTTTTGATTTGGGCATCAGATCTTTCATATCCAGCGCCACTGTTGACAAAACAAATTGCATGTTTTTAAATTGTTTTGAAATGTTACGTAGAATGACCTGTCCGTGGTACAAAATGTGTGCTAAACTTGAACTTGCCTGTAATGGTTCTGAATTAGTCGAAGGAAAACGTTGGATGTCTCCGGCAATTTCGGCTGGCTCTTCCCGTCATCTGACTCCCCCGGCAAGACTCCTGAAATAATCATGAAATGCTAAATTTTGTGGTGATATTCATAAAGTTTGTATTCTAATTAGCGTAACTTAATTAAAAATTAGTCACACTATTGTTCACATTTTAAGTTATGCAGATACTCGGGTCAACCAGGAAAACACTATCTATGCATTATCTCGAAATTCACAATAAAAGTCAATGTCAATGGGTATACTTGTATATGAGTGTGTGTTTGTAATGCATGAGTTTTTCATCCTTTTGATTAAGCTCTGTGGTTTTGCACATGCCAAGATATTTGCACGTGTGTTTCACAGGAAGCGAATCTCACTTGTATGGTACGATTTTATCTCTTATCAACAACGTCTCAAAGTGTCAAAATAAACACTTATTTCGTACACACCATTATATCCTAAACATAAGCTTTTTATTTATCGGCTTTAGCTTTACTTACAGAGTGCAAATAATATTTTTTATTTAAGTAGAACTCAATTGGATCATGAACAAAATAATTTCAGTATAATCGGCTAAGCATTCACCAGAATCGTGTACATTTTATTTGAATAGATTCTTATCTTGTGCAATAGCATTAGGATAGAAAATGTGACAAAGGAAAATTATTTTTACCTAATTAAGTTGTGAACTAAATTAACCGTAAATGTTAAAAATATCTTGACACTAGAATTTTTCACACAATTAACCTTACTAGCGGATTTTGCCATATTTCTCTAATTCCGTGCAGTGCACTGTAGGGCACTGCACTGCCGTGGCTCTTCAATTGTATTTGTGGTACTAAAATTACTAGAATTGAAGAATAACGGTTCCACCACGCTAATGAGGACTGCCACTGAAACTCTAGCATACATAATAGAATAGAATAACATTACATAAATTTGCAATTGAAGTTACGTACCATTTGTGAGACTAATTGCCATTGTATTGTTATGATTTGGGGTCAAGATCCAACTCTTTCAACTGTAATGGAAAAACTTTCCAAAATAGAATCCAAAAACTTGTAGAATGAAAGCATGAACAGATTTTGACCGTTCGCGTTCTGTCACTGTCTAAATTTACTGGTATTAATAAGACTGTCAGTTTGCAACTGTTAACACTTTACACTGTTAAGCTTTTCTTTCAGTATCGGTAAAAATACTTGTGTCAACCGCAACATATTATATATGACTTCCCCACACTGATAGCACTCTCTTCCCGAAGAAATATTCTGTGACTATGCACTAAACACGAACACAACGTAATTAATACAAATGTGTTGATAAATTACTAAACCTAGCATTAGAGTAAATCGTGGAAGTTCTGGTAGTAAGGAGTAAAATGTGAGAATGTGACACAATAATCGTAATAGGAGAAATCACTGAACCTTAACCCATAAATCTATCCGACACCATCACATCACACACAACGCACAATGGAACGTGATAAATTCCATGGTCACTGAATTATAAAAGAAATCACAGTGACACCAGTATGCAGACTCAGTAAACATTTCTGCTGAAATAAGTTTCATCGTTCTCTTTTTAAATGTGCTTAAAATGCATTTACACTTGACTGTGCTGTGCAATGTGAGGAATACTTATTCTGAGAGACGAGCATGCATGGTAGAAATTATCGTATTTTTGTGAAATTGAATGAGTGAGTTTAGAAAGTCGTTAGTATTGACTGGCAAGGGAGGTTATTAGGATATGAAGTTTATTTTGACTTGAAATGCTCAATGTTAGTTTTATAGCATTCTAGGAAAAAAATCACAATGTTTCCACTTGTTGGGTACGAATTCTACTTTAACTAGAGACATAGAATCTTCGACACACCAAACCGGACTTTTTACGACATGCCGAATTTATTACGTCAAATGCCATCCCTTGTAAGATCATAGCAGTGAAACAATTATGCCGCGACACGCATTCAAGGAAATCCCTTGTGTAATCTGATAGACACTAATGACTTCTGAAATTACTGGACTTAAAATGATTGCACTGACTGAGAATTCTTGGAATCCGAAAATATTGTGTTGTATGTTTCGGTTTTAATATTATCTGGCGAGTAAATTGGTAATCCAATGTATGGAAAATCTAATGAATGAAAAGTCATTCCTTCTTAAAGGGTAATCTTTGAGACAAACTCCGAACAGAGATGCTATTCAATAATAATAAATGTCTCTCTGGGACAGGGAAGACCAATTGATAAGCACGAACGACTTTCCGCAAATAGTAACCACGGCATATTCGGTCATTTTATTTAATGTGAATCACAAAATTCTCAATGATTAGAAAATACACACGGATTTGCCTTATCGATAATAATCACCAAACGCTGAGCAATAGCAGTTCCATTTTTTATCGACAGTGGCTCCAACTCCGGGGAAGAAGGAATTGTATTCAGCTAAATTGTACGTGTAAGCTCGACAACATGTATCACATATTGAAGGATGATAGTTACCCCATGGTAATACAATCCAATCACACTCAGCCAGTTTTTCATACCAGTACCACCCGATTGGTTCAGCTATAGTGAATAAATCCAAAATCAATAAGACAATTTTACAAAGGTAGGCGCAGTTGTATTAAAAATAGATTACTGTAAAACTGGCCATCAGTATGGCCGTACGTTTGAACCACACTGTAGTGTAAAATGTCACTTACAAATGTCCTGCGGAGGTGAAACCTGAATTGCAAGATTGGATGGTATTAGACCGAGGAACACTAGTGCCGTTAAAAATGCTACCGTACCCATTGTAATATAACGAAATGAATTTTCAAAATACTTTTTGATCAAATTCTATTGAAGGACCATTTCTTGAACATCAATTAGGCTCAACTCGAAAATTTTGTTTAACTGCATGTTCTGCACATTTTGAAACGAAGATGATTTTATTAGTATGCCAAGCTTACGCAATCTCTTTAGTTATGAATCACACAATCACATTGTTCATATGAGCAGATGTGCATTTGCAAAGATATTTAAATCATATCACAATTACGTGTGAAAATTGCAAATTGTCCAATAGATATTTTTGAAATATACATAATATTCAAATCAAAGGTGTAATGTGGATGACAATAATGGTTTTATACATGTGGTGATTCCATTAGCATAGCCTATTCCGGCTTCATTCAACTCTCGGTGATTTATGTGAGTTATAAATTCATTTTATCATTTTCTATTCTCTTTGCAGGAGCAGGACTCCCGGTGCCACATTGAACTTGAACTTACACTAAACGATTTCCAAAATTTGAACACTAATGTTATGTATTCATCAAATCACTAGTACATACAATAGTTTTAACATTAAAATTCTTGGACGAAAGCTTGAATAAATATAGAAATAAGCTCACAAGTTGACTTCATATGAATATGATAATTAAATCTACACGATTAGTCACTCGTTTCCTTTGTCATTACCGCCAGCGATTTTTTCAAGGAACCATTCGTCCATCGGTTTGGAATACAATTCCAACCAGTCCATATTTGACTGGATTGTTAACAAAGTCTTTTGTATATCTTCGGCAACATCAACCAACTCGGCTTCGTAGTCCTCGGCAAATGATTTTATCTAAAATTGATAAAGTGATGAAGATTTCATTAAAATTTTCCGTACACTACTTTATGGATCACACATTCACTCGCTCGATAAGGACAGGCCACCGGCCGGTCTCCTTCTCTCTACTAATCAGCTAATGCATTAATTGCCTATTATGTTTATTATTTTTTTATTTCATTCACACAAACCGAAGTTTCATTGCAAAAATTACACCCAAGTTCAAAAATTACATGCACACTATTTGCGTAATTACCTGATTGAGTTCGACTTCCGTTTTACAATATTGACCAATAGTATTGAAGAGTGGTTTGAAACTGTCCACATGCGCAACGTTGTCAAGAAGCTGTGTAAAGTTCTGCCTAATAAAATGAATGGCCAATGGTCTTCCAATTGAATTTTGGAGAACTTTCTCAATAATCACAAGTTTATCATCAGCTGTTTTCAAGAAAGAGTCTGTAGCCAACGTTTGTTCTAATAACCTAAAACCATAATTTATCATTAACCAATGATCTTGACAAATCATTTGTAGTATATGTTTTAAGTTCAACTGACGTATCTAGCAAAGGGCTGTCCTTGGAACAGGCAAGAGCATTCAAGAGCAAAGGCTTCTGCTTCGGTGGCGTGGATATTTCTTGATAACGATCACTTATAAAATTAAAAGCAGATGCGTCTCCATTTCCAACAATTGCACAATACACGACGGGTCGAAGGTCAACTGGGATTCTGCAAATGTGTTAGAACTTAAATTAGACAATGTCCTTTCCTACCCTTGAAGTTAAATGTTAAATTGCTTACGGATTATTATCCGGATTCCTTTCCCATTCGGTGTACAACTCGGACGCAAATGTCAAACAAGAGTCAAGGTCTAAAGCGCATGCCCAGTCTACGAGTTGGAGTCGAAGCAAAACCCGGACGCCGTTCTCACCTGAAGGCTGTTGAAAGCCAAGTGGTACAATGGCCCCGGATATTTTGGGTAGAATGTATTCCTGATTTTTGTAAATTAATGAGGTTAGTTAAAGAACATGCCTAATTCAATTAAAATTGGTCTCCTTTAGTATTTCATTTCTATATACTGACCCTGAATGAGGCAAATGAGCCTGTGCCAGATAGCATTCTCAATGTTGGTGCTAAACTCAAAAATACAGACTCCCAAACAATGAGCTCAGTTTCCTTGTCTAAATATGTTGTCAGTTCCAACGCCGTCTCGATTCGAACAAATCCTAAGAATAAATGTATTATTCAGGTTGACCGAAACACCGAAATAAACATTAAAAATGTGGCGGTTGGATTTTTACCTCTAAACGCCATTGTAAAGTAATCGTCCATAAGTTGACTTCTGCTAGATGCACTAATAACACTGTGCTCCGTATTCAATTGTTCAGTAATCATGGCAAAAAGTGGAAGGTCATACAATACGCGGTAGTAACCTATTAGATCACACACATTTTAAGTATACAGGGCCGATCTGGCTGAAAAGGCATTATATCTATATCCGTACCTGTGGCATCTGGGTTTACGATTATCCATGTACTCGTATTGTGATTATAAATTTTTAATGCGGTGTTTTTCTCGAGCCATAATTTTGGAGTGTGATTTGAAAAGTTTGGGTCACTTTGGGTTGCAATTGAAAGAGGAATGTACCAGAGATCATTGGGATCCAAATCACCAGGAGGTAAGCCGTCCACGAATCTCTCCTAAAAATACGTACACCAAATAAGAATTTATTGAACTTAAAGATGAGGAAGGCAAAATATTTACACAGCAAATTATAGTGTGATGGCGATAACCAACCTGGGATATCATAACCGAATTATCCGTAAAGCCTTTTGAGACCCTAACGAGAGGATAGCCTGACTGGCGCGTCCAAGTATCCATGATATCTTTCATTGTCCAATCAGGTGGAATCACTTGGTCCTTATGGGCTTCCGCGGTCAAGACCAAAAATAGATCATCTTGTTCAACGCTCGTAAATTGACTAAAACAGGACAGAAAATAGCATTACATTTCCAGCAAATTTTATTTGAATTCTTGAGTCTAATTTTTTCAAAAATTACTACGACCAAATTTGCGCTGCTCTTACTGTTTTTCCAGAAACACTTGAAGAGCCCTCTTAAGGGTTACAGGTGTAATAAAACCCTCCATCATACGAATCAAAGAAGCTGCCTTTTCATAATTGATCCGATCATAGAGCGGTGCTCCAATAGAATCATCACTCCGGATTGGATGAGAAGTTGATGGATCCACATCAAAAGTCATGGAATATTGAACAGCATCCGTCAACATTCCCTTCAACGGTTGAAATTCTGGATCCGTTGATTCTGCTCCGATGTAGGATAAGTAAGTGGCAAACCCTTCGTTTAGCCACACCTGGATTGAACAGTTCTGGTTAGAGACCGGCTCTGGTATTCAACAGGGAAAAAATTATTTATTACGTGATTCCACCAGCTGCACGTGATTAAATTTCCAAACCACTGGTGAGATGACTCATGACTTATAATTGAAGAAGTGCGCATGCGCTCCGTCTCTGTAGTCTCTCCATCATAGACCATCAGATATATTTCTCTGTAAATCGCAATAAACAGTGTTCTTATTGTTAGTGTTTTGTATTAATTGTAAGGTAGATTGACCATTTGAAATCGAGTTACCTGTACGTGATGAGTCCCCAATTCTCCATTGCTCCGAAATAGAAGTCAGGTATGACAACTGAGTCCATTTTCCCCATTTTGTAAGGCATTTGGAAATAGTCATGGAAAAATGTCATGACTTGAGCCGAATTTTTGGCCGCGTAAATTCCACCCTTCCTGTCACTGATCATGTACTCAGGGCCATAGACCTGAACCAATAATTAGATAATCAGTACCTGAACAAGAGCATAACGAATATGTTACTCCTGACTTCCTTACCCGAACAGTCTGATTATCAGGAAGTTTCATTTCCGCCTCTTCAAATGTGTACTCAGACACTACTATCGCAACAAGGTAAGTTGACATGTTGACGGTTGTGGCGAATTTGTCGTACTTCCAGGTCACATTTCCTCCTATAGGACTATCGTTCAAAAACGAAAGGTTCTAAGTATGTTAAGTCTGGTACGTGGTATGAAATTCTGAATTTGATAATACTAAACATACATGTCTGTAGTGTCAACCAATTCACCATTAGAAAGAGACAAATACTTCTCCGATCTCCCGACTGTTATATCAAATGGAGTTTTGATTCCGGGTTCGTCAAAGCACGGGAAGGCCTTTCTGGCTGCTTTCGCTGCGAATTGAGTCGCCGCAAGGACCCTGAGCGCGAATATTCAAAAATTAATTATGCAAGTAACCTGTGTACGTGCGTCGGCCCGTATCGTATAGAGCAATCTGTATTATATGTTTACCTTGGGATTGATCCTCCTGGTGAAATATACTTGGAGAGGTAAAGTCCATCAATACGGGTGGTTCCTACTTCGGCCACGAAGCTGACCGTAATAGTATATTCATTCCCAGCCACAAGGTCATTAGTCATAAAAATTGTGTAAAAGTCTTCGTCAGGAACCGTCGTGTTTCCAGCTATGGGTAGTGGCGACGTTTGGCCTCTCAGTCGAACCTATCATAAGATGTATGTCATTTTAGGTGTATTTCGCGAAGGCACCAATTATGTTCATGCTGCTACAACACTGTGCCACATACCGTTGTTGATCTAATCCTTGTTTCATTTGAGGAATGGAACGTCATATTCCTAGTCGTACTGAGACATCTGACAGTAATTACGACAGATCCATCTGCCTTGTAGAGTTGCATTCCTGCAGGAACTTCATCCTCATCTATTATGGGCCACAGAGTTAACGAGTAATGTATGGGTAGTAGGTCTGTCGGTAATCTCGCGTTTCCTACCCGGGGATCATTTGTCGATTTTTGTGACATATGAGATACTTCGGAGCCATGGCTATGACCTCGTTGTCTTACGGCCTGTAGCGGTGGCGTTGCTTCCGTTAGTTGGTTCAAACAACACAATACCACAAAAGAAAAGAGGAAAAATGCTTTAAAATTATTCAGTTTGAATTTTGACGACATTTTTTGTTCTAAATATGAAAAAATGGCACAGTTAGTTAAACGACAGGCTGGTATCAACTAACTGGATACTATAGTCTGAAATTCATACGTATCCAGAAATATTATTTGGACCATGTATGATATTGTGTGACGATAAAAAATATTTCCCCACTCACTCACCTAATCTCCATCATTATAATTTGGGTCTAATAAAAATATGTTAGATAAAAGTAGAGTGCTTTTTGTACCCTTTCACATTGCTTGATCATTTAGTACGTCAGCTATCAATTCAGGGAGATAACCTGTGAGAAATAGTACATCTGTGGATTTTACTGAACTTAATTGCCACTGTTTTACTCACAGTCATTATTGCTACGGCATAGCGAATAGTTGTAAAATGAGTCACCTTCATGCACATGGAACCTTGAGATTAAATTCTCGGTATTGAAAAGATATCAACGGGTTTGAATGAAAGGTGACCGCCAGTTTTAGTACAGTCATTAAATTAATAATCCTACATTCCAACCGGTGAACGCATGAGAAAATATATTTCAACCGGAAACTACTCCAATTAATAATTGTTATCATGATACACCCAAAATAAGCTCCAGTTTATGCTTATTGGCTCAAAATTTTTAAGACCCTGCCTGTACAACTACAACAGAAACCAGAGCATTTTTCGTCTCACCTATATAGAAAGAACAAAATGCTGTAAAAAATTAATAATTTGCCGTATAATTTTGACATTTATTCAAATTTGTTTTTTACACATGCACAACCCTTTCATCTTTTTATCATCAACTGTCAAATTCTGTACACAATGACTTTGGGTTCCATATTTACTTGCACGCTCAATACTTCCTATCAAATCATAAGAAACCGCATTCCTCGTACCATTGCTGACCTTAATTTTAGCTTGAAAAGTGGCTTCACCAGGTGTGGCCTTGAACTGAATCAGGTAGTTTGTGAAATTTTCAGTTTTCTCGATTGTACGAAAAGATAAAATTGTATTGAATGACGCTTTCCATATATGACAAACTTCAGCATACTTGGAAACGTTGACTAATCGATTGAGTTCAAGTAGCGCAACATGCAGGATTTTTTTCATATAAAATTGATTTTCAATTGGATTCAATTCTAATGAAATTCCACAAACACAATTGTCTGCTTCAATGTGAACTTGATCACATGTCCGATTCAATCGTATTGGCACAAATAATGTTGAGCGGTCCGCCATGACAGGTTCAAAAGTTGTTCCTGTTTGGTATTTATTATTCATAAATAAAATCTGCTTCATCGTGTGGTGGAGGTCGAATAGAGTGACCATTGCTTCGGTATTTGCATGCACGGCTGCTTCCATTGCAGGAATTTTATTCTTCAGACTTTGGGGAAATCTCATAAATAGAGGCGGCATACTTCGCTCTATGTAACCCTCGGCTGATTCAGTCATGAAGAAACTGAAGCGATCGCCGTGATCACTCAGGAATACCACGAGGGTATTTTCCAAGGCACTTGGAAAACTATTCAAGACTTGGAAGAATTCAAGGAGTTCATCGTCTAAAGCTGGAAGCGCGAGTTGATTGTCATGGAACGGATCTGCAAGCCACGTTAGGCTAAAAGTCGGCACGCCATGGAATTTTTGGAAAAAACGACTGGAGTAGCGGACCAAGAATTGAGGAATCGTTTCCTGTGAAGTGCACTGTAATTCGGACTTGTCTTTGCCGAGCTGAAAATAGTTTCTGAATTTGATTAAATATTTTTGGCTCAATCATATAGTTGAATGGTTACGCATACTCACCGGTGAATTCTCTGTCCGAAGTTCTTTTATGGCGGAAAATAACGGGTGGGCATAAAAGTCCGTCGGCTTTATTTTGAAACCACCTTGGTTCCCCCAGTTGAAAGTTTGTGCTCCATCCTCCGCGTACATTGTAATGTAATTTTGTTGGTCAAATTCTTGCCAAATAAATGGACAAGGGTCAAACGGAGAATTCCAAGTGGGTGAACATCCTTTTTCAGATCTCACTTTAGTCGATGGTTGTCCTACGAGTAAGGCCAAGAAATTCGGAATCGTTTGTGGTGCAGCGGAATGTGTACCTGAAAGAAAAATAAAAAACTGAAGTTTTTCTATTTAATTGTGGCCTAATTATATGATTACTTGTCATGTACTAATTTATACAGTTGTCGCTGCCTTTGGCTTGTTTGGGTTTCGGCTTGTTAGGTACGTTGGAGCGTCAAAGGCTAAACAAATTAAATTACATAGAATACCTTTAAAATCTACGAATCCCATTTGCTTCATCAAACCCAATGTCTTCGGCAGACTCCTGAAACTATGAGATCGGGACACGGTGTCAATTCCAAACATAATGACGGAAGGCGGTCTCTCTCCAGTGTATTTCTTCCAATAATCAAGTTTTTGCTGTACGGTGGTCTCAGGAAAATTTGCATGGAAATTTAAGGATTTTCCACATTTTGTGAGTAAGAATTCCATCCCACTCACATTGGCAGATGTAGTCAATGGTTGACACTCGGACATTCTGGAATAATTGATACTAGTGTTTCTTATGAGTACATACAGCAACATAGGCACCTGCTAATGTAACTCCTCGACGCGACGTACTAGTTTTGCAGTGTGTGATAATAATACGGTTCAGGGAAAGATAGGGAATTTTTTCGCAACAGCGTGCAATGCGTAAGCTTCTCTAATTTTTTATTAGTCGAAAGTGAAATTTTATGTGTGGTCATTCTGTTTAAAATTCGTGAAATTGAAAAACTCACTTGTATCCGTTATCTGCACGCTTGGTCCGACGAGATATTTCATGAAGGCAGCAATTGGAATTTTTAAATTCATCATTGAGAACAATTATCTGAAATAAATACATCCTGAGATAAAAGTTTACAACGGTTGCTATTATTCAGGTTATGCACAAGTGATCGACATCACGTGTTTAATATTTTGGAATAGATCTTGTATTCAATAATTATCTTAAATTCCAGATCCAGTCCATTGTATTATACAATCAGTGCTATTTTACTTTGTCTTACAACGTTCGTTAAATAATTGTACCTGATCATCAGTCAAATTCGACAGCTTGGTCTCATAACTACAGTTGGGTGTGTAATCCGGTTTCCAATTGGATTTGTAGTATTCTGGTATAATCGGTGTTCTCGGAATTTTACAAGTCGTAGTATTCAGGAGTAGACGAGATCTGTTAATCTTTGAATCAGTCGGTTCGTTAATATCTAATTCGAAAAAGTATTGTGGTTGTGAGGTATAATTAGAAATCGTCCAAAAATACAAAGTTATGTGAAACAGAATCACGGAGGTAGTAGACAGGACAATCACGATCACAAATTTTCGGATCATCGTGTGAGTTCTCTAAGCCACCTCCACGACTGGAAATTGGGTCGAGAGCCACGACTTCCCGTGTGTGTTTAAACCAAAGTGTATTATTTATTATGTAAATTATTTACTATTATTATATTTTTTATGTTCCACCTGTTTTTGAAAACAAAAACAAAACAAATTCCCAGTATCACTTTGAGTAAACAACTCTCAAGGAGCACTTAAGATTTTTAATCGGATGTAGTGTAGGTCTAATGCTTTTCTTCAGCAATATGGCAGGTTCACTTCACACCCTGGACTATGTAATTTGAGTGCACAGGAATTAAAGGGTTCGTCCACCGCAATAGTTTGTGTACAACAATTAAATAAAAACTACAAGTACAATTTTTTAATTCGATCTGATTCTTTTATTCAAATTTGCTTTTTGCACATGCAAAGTGCTTTCAATTTTTTATCATCATTCGTTAAATTCTGTACACAATGACTTTGATTTCCATATTTGCTTACTCTTTCAATACTCCCTATCAATTTATAGGACGGAGTATTCCTCGTACCATTGCTGACCTTAATTTTTGTTTGAAAAATAGCTTCACCAGGAGTAGCCTTGAACTGAATCAGGTAGTTTGTGAAATTGTCAGTTTTCTCTAACATTCTAGAAGATACAACTTTGTCTACGGATGTTTGCCATTTATGACACACTTCAGCGTACTTTGAAACGTTGACTAATCGATTGAGTTCAACTAGCACAACATGCAGAATTTTTTTCATGTAAAATTGATTCTCAATTGGATTAAATTCTAATGAAATTCCACAAACACAATTGTCTGCTTCAATGTGAACTTCATTGCATGTCCGATTCAGTCTAATTGGTACAAATAATGTTGAGCGATCCGCCATGACAGGTTCAAAAGTTGTTCCTGTTTGGTTTTTGTTATTCATAAATAAAATCTGCTTCATCGTGTGATGGAGATCGAAAAGAGTGACCATTGCTTCGGTATTTGCATGCACGGCTGATTCCATTCCAGGAATTTTATTCTTCAGACTTTGGGGAAATCTCATAAATAGAGGGGGCATACTTCGCTCAATGTAGCCTTCCGCGGATTCAGTCAAGAAAAAACTGTAACGATCCCCATGATCACTCAGGAATACCACGAGGGTTCTTTCCAATGCATTTGGGAAACTGTTCAAGACTTGGAAGAATTCGAGTAGTTCATCGTCTAAAGTTGGTAGTGTAAGTTGTTTGTCATGGAATGGATCTGAAAGCCAGCTCAAGCTAAAAATCGGCATATCGTGGAATTTTTGGAAGAAACGACTGGCATAGCGGATCATAAATTGTGGAATCGTTTCCTTTGAAGTACATTGTAATTTGGTGACGTCTTTTCCGAACTGAAAATATATTTAGAATTTGATTAAGTTTCAATATTCTTTCCCCAATTTTTCCTTTGACTTTGAAAGCTGACCGGTGAATTCTCCGTCCGAAGAACCTTGATTGCTGAGAATAAAGGATGGACATAAAAATCCGTTGGTTTCTTTTTAAAACCTCCCTGTTCCCCCCAGTTAAAACTTTGTGGTCCATCCTCCGAATACATCGTAATGTAATTTTGTTGATTAAATTCTTGCCAAATGAATGGGCAAGAGTCAAAAGGAGAAAACCAAGTGGGTGAACATCCCTTTTCGGACCTCACTTTTGGGGCTGTCTGTCCCAAAAGTAAGGCCAAGAAATTTGGCATTGTCTCTGGCGCAATGGAATGGACGCCTTCATGAAAACGAATACAATAAAGAGATAAACTTACGCTTATAATGTACAGGTTTGAATTTACGTACCTAACAAGATGTCGATTATTTAAGTAACCAACCTTTAAAATCTACAAATCCCATTTTCTTCAAAAAACCTAGCGTCTTCGGCAGACTCCGGTAGCTATGCAGTCTGGACACTGTGTCGAATCCAAACATAAAGACAGACGGAGGTCTCTCTCCAGGATATTTTTTCCAATAATCAAGTTTTTTCTGTACGGTGGTCTCAGGAAAATTTGCATGGAAATTTAAGGATTTTCCACATTTTGTGAGTAAGAATTCCATCCCACTCACGTTAGCCGATGTCGTCAATGGTTGACACGTGGACATGCTGAAATATTTTTCTACCTCAATACTTCTCCTATTTCATGTTCAATGAGTGTGAGCATTTCTTTTACCAATTAAGGTTGATAATTAACTCACTTGTAGCCTTTGTCTTCCCCTTCGCTCTTACGCTTTATTTCATGCACACAGCAATTGGAATTTTTAAATTCCGGTTTGAGAAAAATCATCTGAAATACATATGGTGAGAAATCAAGACACGTCACGAATGATCATAATTACAGAATAATAAAGTTTTCTATACTCTAGACTCAACTAATCGCTTTGAATTTGAGTGTCCGTTAAATTGATGTGTACCTGATCATCCGTCAAAATTGACAGCATGGTCTCATAACTACAGTCAGGTGTGTAATCCAAATTCCAGTGTGACTTATAATATTCTGGCATAATCGGTGTTCTCGGAATTTTACAATTTGTTGTATCCAGAAGTAGGCGGGATGTGTTAATTGCTGGATCCGTGCTCCCGTTAATATCTAATTCTATAAAGTATTGTGGTTGTGAGGTATAATTGGAAATTGTCCAAAAATACAAAGTGACTTGAAACAGAATCGCGGAGGTTAAACACAGCACGAACACGATCACAAATTTGCTGATCATTGTGTAAGTTCCTTGTCAATTCCACGACTGGAAAGTTTAACGAAACGGTGGCGCATAGTATATTTCAACAACCTCGAATTGGACAAGGAGGTTAACAACTCCATGAGTATTGTCTAAAACAATGGCAGGAAATAAAGTGTTACAAAAATTCGGGCGATGTTTACAAAACATTCTCCAATTCAATGATAAACATTATTTCAAGTAAACAACTCACAAGGAAACACATCACCCGTTCTAAATCATAAAAAATGAATCGATCACGGTAAAAAATAATGAACTTGTATTAGTTAAAAAATGTGTAAGTTAAATAAATACTTTGCATATTTTATTTGCTGATTATTTATTTACATTTACAAAAGGATTTCATAATTTTATCTGCATCAGTCTCCTCTTTGACACAAGAGCTTTGAGTTCCATAAGTATTCACACGTTCAAAATTTCCTATGAGTTCACATTTTTCAAACTTATTCGACTCACTATGAAATACTTTTATTTTTGCCTCAAACTTGGCATCTCCTGGTGTGGCTTTGAACTGAATCATGTAATCTGTATATTTTTCAGTCTTTTGTAAAGTTCGTGAAGAAATCACATCATCCACTGAAACTGACCATTCATGGCACAATTTTTTGTACTTTGATGATTCCACAATTTCATTCAATTTGTCTTCCACAAAATCAATCATCCTCTTCAAATAGTATGGATTTTGAATCGGATCTACATCTAGTGATGTTCCACACACACAAATCTCAGCGTGGACATTAACACTCTCACATGTACGATTCAAATCTATAGGAACAAAAATGGAGGATCTGTCCATCATGACCGGAATAAAAATTTCCTCGCTGTCAGCGTCTCTCATTACATTCACTTCCGTATTTTCATCACTGCTGCCGCTGTCATCATTTTTTACGTTGTTGCTGTTGCTGTTGGTCAGAAATAAAATTTGCTTGAGCGTTTGATTCAAGTCAAATGGCGTCAGTAGTGCATTGGTGTTCCTCTTCATTGTTTCTTCCAAATCTGGGAATTTATCCCGTAATGTCTTAGGGAATCTTATAAACAGAGGCGGCAGTCCTCGCTCGATGTATCCTTCGACGGAATCAGTCATAAAAAAGCTGTAACGATCACCATGATCACTCAAAAACACTACGAGAGTATTGTCCAGAAAATTTGGAAGGGATTCCATGACTTGGAAAAACTCAAGGACTTCCTCGTCCAAGATTCCTAGGCTGAGCTGATTGTCATGAATTGGATTTGAGAGCCAACTGAAACTGAAGAATGGGACTTGGTAGAATTTTTGTAAGAAACGTTTATTGTAGCGGATTAGGAATTGTGGGATTGTTTCCTTCGACATACACTGTAATTTTTCTTCATCTTTTCCAACCTGAAAAATAGGTACGTGTAACAAAATGATTAGGTTTGCCAGAATATTGTTTGCACAGAATGATTATGTAACTCCTAAAATAATCGTACCGGTGAGTTTTTGGTCCGAAGATCTTTGATTGAATTGAATAATGAATGTAAATAATAATCTGTCGGTCTCTGATGAAATCCACCTTGACCACCCCAATTGAATGTTTGTGATCCATCTTCAATATACATGGTCACATAATTTCGAGCAGCAAAGTCCTTCCATATGAGAGGACAAGTGTCGAAAGGCGTAGTCCATTCTGAAGAACAACCACCTTCAACCCTCACTTCTTCATTTCGTAATCCCATCAGAAATGCAGTGAAATTTGGTACGGTAATGGGAGCCACAGAGTGGAAACCTGTCATATAATAAATAATAATAAATTAAATTAGGTATGCAAAACAGATCATGTGTGTACGGTAAAAAATTAATTACCTTTGAAGTCCACGAATCCCATCTTTTTCAACTGTCTCAACGTCTTTGGAAGACTCCGAAAGGCATGCATACGAGACACAGTGTCAAATCCAAAGATGAGTATTGATGGTGGAAAATCATCTGAGGAGATATTTTGCCAATAATCAAGTTTTTTTTGGACTGGAGTTGTGATTGGAATGTTTGCATGGAAAGTTAGTGATTTTCCACATTTTGTAACCAATTGTTCCTTCCCACTTACGTTGACTGAGGTAGTTATTTCTTGACATGTTGACAAGCTAAAATATCAGTAACGAAATATAGGATTAGCATAAGATATACTAGGCCGGCCAACTATAGGCCGGTGCTAAAAATTTTTGAACCACCAGTTGTGCATAAAGACACAATAAACAATTCCGATTTTGTCAACTTACTTGTACCCATTGTCGGTATCTTTGACCTTTGTTATTTCATGTAGACAGCAGCTACTATTTTTAAACTCGGGATTGAGCACCACAATCTGTGTAACAGAAAATTTGTTTATCAAATTATTCCAAGCTTAGAAAAGTTTGTATCTCAAACTCGGGGTAAAAAACTTACTTGATCATTCGTCAAATTAGACAACACACTCTCATAAGCACAATCTGGACTGTTTGCCAATTTCCAATTTTTCTTATAATACTGTGGGAATACTGGCGTTGTAGGAATTTTACACCCGGTCGTATTTATAATTAATTCAGAAGCTAATTTAAGATCTTTGTCTGTCAAATTCCTCCTATGATCTTCCAATTCAATAAAATACACTGATACCACTTCACTACTATTTTGTAATGTCCAAAAGTATCCCACTAATTGAAATATGGATGCACCGAGTACACAAAGTAGGAAAATGTGTAAACATTTTCTATTCATTTTGGAGGTTTGCCGTATATGCCATGTATTCAAACTATGTAAAATTATTTGTTTGTGTATTTCTATTAGTCACAAAACTTTAAATGTTTGTTGTGTGTGAAAATTGGGTCGATGCCAGAGAGAACAATGGGCAAGTTAAAAAAATATTTCCAACCAGAGCTAGTATTCGCCTGGGACTAATCGATAAGTGAACTACGTCTGAAACAATCGTGTAAGTAGGTGGCAATTTTATACACGACACTTGCATTTGAGACTCATCGCAAAAGTGTATAAACTGCAATGCAATGTGTTTAGTCTTCTTACTACATGTGTCATTTTGATTAACAAGGAAACAGCTGCTGGTGCAAAAATTAAATTAAATCGAATAAAAAAAAATATGGATTAAAATTAAACCGTCCCATTTTTTTTTATTCAAAACACTTATATGAACTCTCGAGGTGATTTATGAGATTAGCCGGATTTTTGTATGAAAAGTGAGGTAAAGTTTATCAGCCCAAACAAGTAGATGAGTGAAGCATTTATGTATTTGATTTTATTTGCACTCGTACGCACAGTTTTATCGTGTTCATTCAGAGTTCATACTTCGTACTCCAGCTAAGGGAAGATTATCGCATGGCTCTAGCCAGGCAGGCTGTGGTTATCGTTGTCGTCATGTCGTCCCGCTGCTGTGGTCTCATTATTTTTAATGTCATCCGCTGTGTTTGACTAATATGTAGTTGAGTAGAGTTAAGTACTGAGTAATTTGATAAACAATTTTTGCTACACATGCACGGTCTATAGTTCAATGGAAATGACATAAGGAATCCCTCTCAAATCCAAAACCCGAATTAATCAGAGAAAACGTTCAGGCAAGATTAGTAGTTTCAAGTGACACGGTCATGGATAAATAAATATAAGTGTTTTTTTAATGTCAGATTAAATCAACCCAGCTCTTTCTGTACAAAATGCTAGAAATGGCATGGTTGGAAAACTTCAAAAATTGTCGACCGTCAGCCAAAACTTTATCTCACAACGCAACGGGAAACGCATAGGAACATTTCATTCATGCATGAGAATGTATTGGCATACGCGTTCTAATTAAAAGAGAAAAAAACTAATTGAATATCACGATTAGGATAATTTCTGTAAACGGTGCACAAAATTATTGAAAGTATGGAATGAATAAACGGACCTTAGTTCAACTTGAAGGTTATCTTCATTTATAAGATGACATTTAGTTTAGCTCAGTGTGCCAGTGGGCCGAACCACTTTATCGTTACTACAACACCAACGTTTTATAAACTTGAATGCATATTTCTGAAAGTAATTTACCTAAAGTATGTTGTGCCGGAATTTGGGGCCAAGATTCAAAATAGATTGTACCGACTTTGAAGTTACGGTTAAGATTGGCCCGACTACAAGACCCTATCTTTGAAATAAAATATGAAATTGTATATATCCATACTTGTAAAGATTATCGTGATTCTCCACCCTTGTTCTTTTTGTTTTTATACAGACAACAATTATAATTTGAGTATTATGGTATGGATTCAACTTAATGGTGATGGAATTGGAAGATAAAATGAAATTCCAATGATGTACTGTGGATTCAGTGTCGTTTCATTTTCTTTCGACGTTTCCTTAACTCCGTAGGGTTAAACTCTTCTGATCCCGGTGTCAGTTTTTCTTTTAAGCTGCCCTCAGTACAAAGACAGAACTCTTTCATTCTCTTGTCATCTTCAGTCTTAACTTCTACACATGAACTCTGGTTCCCGAATGAGTTCACACGTTCAAAATCTCCTATTATTTCACATCCACGAAAATTTGATTTTTCATAGTACACCTGGATTTTGACTTCAAATATGGCGTCACCTGGGTCAGTTTTAAATTGAATTAGAGTATCCGTGGAGTTCACAGTTTTCTTCAGAATTCTTGTGGTAATTATATTTTTGGATTCGGCTTTTAACTTTCGGCAAATATTTTTATATTTTCGGGATCTAAATTTTGAATTTAACTTTCCGATTAGGTAGTTCATGACTTTTGGAAGTAGAAACTGGTTCTCGAGTATCTTCACATATGTCCCAGTTCCGCAAAGACAATTCTCTGAGTTTACATTGATTTTTGCACAAGTTATGTTCAAGTCTATGGGTAAAAACAATGAAGACCTATTCGCCATGACAGGTTCGAAATTGGCACTAGAATTTTTATCACCAAGAGACAAAATGTGTCTGAGCGTGTGATGAACATCATATCCAGAGGTTAGGGCTTCAGAATTAACTAATAAAGTTTTTTCTATATCTGGAAAACGGTTTTTTAATACTTCCGGAATTTTGATCAAGAATGGAGGTAAGCGACGCTCAATGAACCCTTCCTGAGATTTCGTTTGAAAATCCCCGTATCGAGCACCATGATCGCCGATAAAAATGACAAAAGTTCTATCCAAAAAATTTGGTAGTCCGTTTAAGTGTTGGATAAAGCTGCGAATTTCTGAGTCCATATTTCCCAGCGTGAATTCGTTGTCGTGGAACGGTTTACAGAGCCAAGTAAAACTGAAAAATGGAATGTCCTTGAATTTACTCGCGAAACGTTTAGTGTAGCGAACAAGAAATTCTGGTACGGTTTCATTAGAAGTGCAATCCAGGCTGTGAGAACTTTGTCCGGTCTGAAATTCAGGTGATACATAAGATGATGTGAAAATGGGGATTGCATATTCTTAAGATTTTTGATTGCCTTACCGAGGAGTATTTCTTCCGGAGGCCTTTTATTGATTGAAATAGAGAATGAATGTAATAGTCCGTTGGTCTCTTCCGAAATCCACCTTGACCTTGAAAATTCAATGTGGAATCATCATCATCTTCCAAATACATTGTTAAGTAATTTCTTCGAGCAAAATCCTTCCAGATAAATGGACAAGAATCGTATGCTGACTTCCGCGTGCGGGCACATTTTCCTCTCACTTGTTTCTTTTGTAACCCCATTAGAATTGCAAGAAAATTTTGCAGAGTTGCAGGGGCAACTGAATGGTATCCTAATAACATGTGCACAGAGCAATTAATTCTGACTATAAAAGATATCATGC
Source organism: Protaphorura armata (assembly GCA_034700305.1). Lineage (NCBI taxonomy): Eukaryota > Metazoa > Arthropoda > Collembola > Poduromorpha > Onychiuridae > Protaphorura > Protaphorura armata. The sequence goes on from JAQIXO010000044.1 coordinate 49,078, forward strand.
ACTGAACACGTAGTCTAACTTACCTTTGAAGTCTGTGAAACCAATTTCCTTCATGAACTTCATTGTTTGTGGAAGACTTCTGTGTGCATGAGATCGAGACGTAGTGTCGATTCCAATTAGTATAATTGATGGTGGACGCTCTTTGACATGGACATTTTTCCAATAGTCAAGTTTAGTTTGGACTTGAGGTGTAATTGGAAGGTTAGCATGAAAATTCAATGCATTCCCACATTTGGCCACAAGAATTTCTTTTCCACTCACATTTGCGATTGTTTTGATGGGTTCACAAGTCGACATGCTGAAATGGGGAAGAAAGATTGAATGATTAAAATTATAAGTATATACTTGGATTAAATATATTTCTCCCCATTTACTAAGAATAGATTGTAAACTATTTTGTGGCCTTGTATTCTATTGTGGCAACTTACTTGTAACCATTGTCGCGATTTTCAAACCTTGTTATTTCATGAAGGCAACAATTTAAATCTTTGTATTCCGGATTCAATACAATCACCTATAGATGTAAAGTAATAATATACTTATGATTATTTCAAAGTTATTAATGCAAGGCTGACCATGCACTTGATCTCAAAGTTTTACCTCTGCATCTGTTAATGTAGAAAAGACTTTCTCATATTCACAATTAGGAATTTTATCCAAATGCCAGTTTGCCTTGTAATATTCCGGGAAAATAGGCGTTCTTGGGATTTGACATCCTGTCGTGTTAATCAAAAACCGTTCGTCAACTAGTCTTGTACGGAAGGTAACAAGTCTTAAGCTTAAGATAATGTGAATTATTGTGCCAGAAATTAAGAAAAAAAGACATGCTCTGAAAAGTTTACGATTGACGGAATCCATTCTGGGCATTAAAAATATGTGTTGTCCCAAGGTTGTCCCAATATAAGCTTGAAAAAACCGAATAGCTTTCGCGCCTGTAGTGTCTGTTGGATTTCTGTAAACAGAGCATGGATGGTATGACGACAGCGCAATCCGTCCGTGGACTTCATCGTGACAGACATGGCTTGTTTTAAAGCTGGAGCGATTCTGAATAAGGAACGTGTTACAATTCAGAGTATTGAATATGCAGACAACAATTATAATTTGAGCATTCTGGATTGAAATTCAACCAGCACCTGATGGTCATATAATTAAATAAAAAATGAAGTTACAACTAGAAGAATGCGACGATATCTTTTCTTTATTAGCAACCTCAGTTTTCGGCAATCTGACGTACAACCATACAACACTGAAGCGTGTAATTGTTCCAATATAATAATTCCAATATCAAGTTTACCCTTTCCAAATATTGCAGTTTTACGAAAAAATATTATAAGTGGATTCCAATGACTTATTCCGGATTTATTGGGGTTTCCTCTTTCTTCGACGTTTTTGTATCTTTAGTTTTGAAGCTTTCGACTTTTCTGATCCAGATTTCAGTTTTTCTTTTAAACTTTCCTCGGCACATAGACAGAACTCTTTCATTCTCTTGTCATCTTCAGTCTTAACTTCTACACATGAACTTTGGTTCCCGAAAGAGTTCACACGTTGAAAATCTTCTGTTATTTCAAACCCACGGAAAATTGATTCATCATGTTGCACTTGGACTTTGACTTCAAATATGGCGTCACCTGGGTCAGTTTTAAATTGAATTAGAGTCTCCGTGGAGTTGCCAGTTTTCTTCAAAATCCGGGTGGAAATTATATTTTTGGATTCGGCTTTTAACCTTCGGCAAATATTTTTATACTTTGGAGATGAGAATTTTGAATTTAACTTTCGGATTACGTAGTTCATGACTTTTGGAAGTATAAATTGGTTCTCGAGTATCTTCACAAACGTCCCTGTTCCGCAAACACAACTATCTGAGTCTACATTGATTTTTGCACAAGTTCTGTTCATGTCTATGGGTAAAAACAATGAAGATCTATCCGCCATGACAGGTTTGAAATTGGCACTAGCGTTTTTGTCACCAAGGAACAAAATGTGTTTGAACGTGTGATGAACGTCAAATCCAGAGGTGAGAGCTTCAGAATTAACAGATAATGTTTCATCCACATCTGGAATATATTTTCTTAGTTGTTCGGGAATTCTCATCAACAATGGAGGTAAGCGACGCTCAATAAATCCTTCCTGAGATTTCGTTTGAAACTCACCGTACCGACTGCCATGATCGCCGATATAAATGATAAGAGTTCTATCCAAGAAATTTGGTAGATTATGCAAGTGCTGAAAAAAGCTGTGAAATTCTGTGTCCATAGTTCCCAGCGTGAATGCGTAGTCGTGGAACGGAAAAGAGAGCCATGTAAAACTGAAGAATGGAATGTCCTTGAATTTACTCGCGAAACGTTTTGTGTAACGGACAAGAAATTCTGGCACGGTCTCGTTGGAAGTGCAATCCAATTGATCAGGATTTTTTCCGATCTGGAAATAAATTGGAATTTATTGTAATATGTGTAGGTATGTGAAATAGACATTTTTCAGTCAGATTTCTGATTGCCCTACCGATGAGTATTTTTTCCGGAGGTCCTTGATTGATTCAAATAGAGTGTAAAAAATGAAATAATCCGTAGGTCTCTTTCGAAATCCACCTTGACCATGAAAATTCAATGTCGGATCATCCCCGTCTTCCACATACATTGTTATGTAATTTCTTCTAGCAAAATCCTTCCAGATAAATGGACAAGTATCGTATGTTGATTCCCGCGTGGGAGCACATTTTCCTGGTTCCTTTCCTTGCACTTGTTTCTTTTTTAATCCCATTAGAAAGGCAAGAAGATTTTGAAAAGTAAAGGTGGCAATGGAATGATATCCTAAAAACAGGTGTATAGAGCAATTAATTCTGACTACAGAAAATATATTATTATGTGGACACTTGTACACTGACCCCCTCCCCCCTTAGCAAGCCTATCTTACCTTTGAAGTCTGTAAAACCCATTTCCTTCATGAGCTTCATTGTTTTTGGAAGACTTCTGTGCGCATGAGATCGAGAAGTCGTGTCGACTCCTATTAATAAAATTGACGGTGGACGCTCTTTGACAGGGACATTTTTCCAATAGTCAAGTTTAGCTTTGGCATGAGGTGTAATTGGAAGGTTAACATGAAAGTTTAAGGCATTTCCACATTTGACCACAAGAATTTGTTTTCCACTCACATTTGCGATTGTTCTGAGGGATTCGCAAGTCGACATGCTGAAATGGAGACAAAAGATTGAATGATTAAAATTATAAGTAGATATATGTACATACATAAAAAATTGAATTTAATATAATATATTTATCTGCATTTACTAAAAAATAGACAGTAAACCATTTATTTTGTGGCTTAGAATCCCTTGTATTTTAATATAACTTACTTGTAACCACTGTTTTGATTTTCCATCCTTGTTATTTCATGTAGGCAACAATGTGAATCATTATATTCCGGATTTAATACAATCATCTAAATTAAAGAAATATAAGAGAGTAAAAACAGATTTTGGTTAACAAAATGCCCTCCGATTATTCCATTCAAAACTACACCATGAAGAACAAGAAATATATATAACTATATAGTTAATTCAAATTAATCATCCATAACCTTCCGCAGTATCTTATCCCAAAGTTTTACCTCGTCTTCAGTTAACGTAGAAAAGATTTTCTCATATTCACAATTCGGAATTTTATCCAAATGCCAGTTTGCCTTGTAATATTTGGGGAAAATTGGAGTTCTTGGGATTTGACATCCTGCCGTGTTAATTAAAACCCGTTCGTCAATTGGTTTTGTACGAAAGGTATCGAGTCTTGAGTTTAAGGTAATATGAATTATTATGCCACAAATTAAGAACGAAAGAAATATTTTGAGAAGGTTACGAGTGACGGAATCCATTTTGGGAGTTAAAAATATGTGTTGCCAAAAATATGCTAAATGCCTATATTTATTTCGTTGCGTCGATTTAATACCTCTCTCGTTTGTAGTGTCAGAATTTCTGTAAACACAGCATGAATGGTATGACAACAGAAATGGTAAATAAAAAGAGAGATATCTACAAGAATTAGAAATTGAATGTTTATGCAGAAACGGAGAAATGAGAGCTATATGATACTACAACAGGTAAAGTTGAGTTTCATTATGGATTCCATTTATTCTGAAGACACAAATTGTCTATGATATGGTTCTGAACAATTAATGTTGTGAAATCAAAAGATTGTTGGACGACTCTTTTGAAGAAGATGAGAATGTGATAACATGGTGGTAAAAGAATTATCTGAACACAATAAGCAACTATCACCTTCGATCGATACGTACAGTTTGAACTCATTGTAAATATTTGAGTAACTATTAACCATTAGCGTACTTAAGTATACCTCCATTTTTAAGCCCTGGCCCTTAATCAGGAGATGCGAAATGCTGTTTAAACAACTTTATACTCCTTACGCTAACTAGTATATGCACATATTAAATATGCTTTAGAAAGCCATTATGAGCTATTCGTGATACAGATTAGTTGGCCAACACAATTTAATTTTGATCGGATTCACACAATTATTGCTGGGTTTCTTTACTATCTCCCTCGGCTTTCGCGAATTTGCCTTACAATCAACCAAGGCTGATTCATAAATGTATGTACAATATTGATTAAACTCCATTCTAAAAATTTGAAGTTCCTTTGAGATATATATTTTGAATTTCCACGATTATTTATTCTGGTTTTACTGTTGTTTCCTTTTTCTTCGACGTCTCCGTTCTATTAAGGTTGAACTTTTCAACTTTTCTGATCCAGATTTCAGTTTTTCTTTTAAAATTGCCTCGATACATATACAGAACTCCTTCATTTTCTTGTCATCTTCAGTCTTAACTTCTATACATAAACTTTGGTTCCCGTAAGAGTTCACACGTTGAAAATCATCTATTATTTCAAACCCACGGAAAATTGATTCATCATATTGCACTTGGATTTTGACTTCAAATATGGCGTCACCTGGGTCAGTTTTAAATTGAATTAGAGTCTCCGTGGAGTTCCCAGTTTTCTTCAAAATGTCTGATTTCTGAGAAAATGGGTGTTCTGGGGTTTTGGCATCCTGTCGTATCAATGATAAATCGTTCGTCAACTAGTCTTGTACGAAAGGTAACGAGTATTGAGCTTAAGATAACATGAATTATTGTGCCACAAATTAAGCAAGAAAGAAATATTTTGAGAAGGTTACGATTGACGGAATCCATTTTGGGTATTACGAATGTGTGTTACCCAAATTAAGCTAATGTTGCATCGAACGAATTTCTCAAGTTCAAGTTCAATGGTTTATTTCTGCGTTGCTGATATAAAATATGAATTACAATCAATGATTATAATATACAATATATAATATATTTCTCTGCTTGTAGTGTCCGTCAGAATTCCTGTAAACACAGCATGAATGGTATGACGACAACAGTGAAGATATACGAAGATAGTGAAGGTCGATAGTCGTCACAGCGCACCGTCACAATCGTCCTTCGTTCTAGTGGGATATTCAGAGTTAGCCCAATTTTTTATATACCATTTTGGTGAAACCACCAAGAAAAAATTGTAATATTTGTAACCACGATAGTCGAAATAATTAATTCTAAACTTTATAGCCTCTTGGTCTGATTTTAATATGAAAAGTGTCATTTTCGTTGTTAGGAAGCCTAAGAACTTTTGTGTAGGTCAATCAAAAAGTGTTTCATACTTGTTTTCGCAGTGCAAAGTGGAACAAGATTCCTAGGAACGATAAGTCGGGACACTTTGAATTACCTCTTGATGAAGAATTAGTATCTGGAGAAACCTCGATCATGAAACCTCACGAAAAGTCACAGAGTAATTTACCGAAATGGAAAAATAGACCTGTCATGGTAGTTACATAATGTTACTACTGTAAATCGGGCGAATAATTGAGTCGTGCATTAATTACATTTTTTGTAAGGTGAATGCAGTTAAAAATTTCAATGCTCTACAGCTTAGCTGACCAATGCGTAGTAGAAGCCTAAATATATAAAGACGATGAGTATTACGAAACGTTCTATACCACAAACTACTACGTACAAAAGAAAACGGAGAGAAATAAAAATTAAATTCTTAAAACAAACAAGGAAGATTTACGAATGACAATATTTATTTTCACAATCCAGACACGTCGAAATGGTTACAAGCTTACATTCACATTTTTCTAGTATTGACCAGTAATTCCTCAAAATAAAAGAGTTCAAATCATGTCGTCGCGATCACTTCATAAATTTTGCACTGTTCAGTCTTCAAAAAACACGGATGGTTCCTTCGGCATCAAGTACAGCGAGTTTGTCCTCACGAAGAATGCACAAGTCTTGTGGAGTAAAATCCCCATTTCCATACAGGCTTGAGTGAAGAGTTCCGTTAGAGGTCACCACACGAACACAGTCATTCCGGGAAGCACAGATGAGAAGATTTCCAGAGACATCAACAGCCAATCCTTGAGGACGCATCACATGTTTCGTATCCACAAAGTCTGTCTTGACGGTAAGATCCAAGTTGAACATGTAGACAGCATTGCGGTTGAAGTCCGAGACGTAGATCCTCTCCCCTGTGTGTAAAATGTAAGAAATTCAAATAAATGTTTCGAAAACGTCCACAATAAAAATGCAAGAATGACAATTTTAAACTACGAACGATACTTACCAGAATTATCAAAGCAAACACCGCGTGGATACTCGAACTGATTTCTGTACTCGAATGGGTTGACCTCAAACACACTGTACTTGCGTAGAAATTGTCCATGTCGATCAAACATTTGGAGTCGATGATTCCTGGAGTCACACACGACAATCAGAGCACCATCCGGTGAAACAGCAAGTCCCCATGGGTAATTAAATTCTCCATCCCTGTGTCCGTATCTCCCAAAAGCATTGATGAATTCTCCATCCAAGGTCCAGAAACAAATGCGATGATTGTCCTTGTCCGAAATGACGAGTCGTTTGTTGGTGATATCCACAGCTACTCCAGTCGGACGATGCATTTTGGAGATTTCATTAGTCCCTCCAAACTCTCCCAACTTGATCCCTTGTGGTGATAATACAAGAATTCGATCCGTCTCTTTGTCCGCCAAATAAATCTGAGAAAAACAACAACAAAAATCATAAATTAAAAATAGTATTCAATTTTTTAAAATACGCATATGCCTCACCTTCTCTGCAAAACGGTCAACGTCAATTCCCCAACATTTGATAAGTCCTCGTTCACGGGATCCGGAGCTACAGAACCTGGCTGGTGTAAGGGTCGTCGGGATAACAAGAGCCTTCGTACCGCCATATTGTCGAGACACGGATAACTTGAGTGGGCTTCCATTGATGTGACGGTGGACTGGGTGTAAAAGTTTGACTTGTCCTTTGTAGTCTCCAACCTCCATCGGAATAAATGAACAGATGAATCTCGTACGGTTCTTTTCGTCCAGTTGAACATTCACTACACAAGATGTCCCTGAAGGATGGTAAATTCCAACATCAAATTGTCCTGGTTCATCTGGGTACATTACTCCGTTCTCCAGTCGTCCTTGGATGTAAAATGTCAAGGGTTGACAAGCCATGTTGATTTGTTGCTTGGGGTAAGTGAAGTAGTCTTCGGGGCGGAGCTGAAGTCCATTACCCCTTGGTTCTGGGTCACGTGACTGGGCGGGCTGAGTGCCTGAGACGCCTTGTTGTTGAAGTTGCTGCTGTTCTTGCTGATTGGTCCGTGGTGCTGGGAGTACCCAAGACATTTGTTCAGTCAGCTGTGCGGATGTAAGCCAAGGGAACCAAGAGACTCCACCCTGTTGTGCTCCAATACTGTAAGCATAGGCTGACGCTGGAGGTAGGTAAGATGAAAGTCCAAAAGTAGAAGATCCAGACGCAGGGAATGCAGTGGCTCCAACTGCTGGTCTGTGTGAAGGTCCAGGCTGTTCAGAGATTCCAGCAGCTAATGGTCCCTGAGACTGTCCAAGTAATCCATTCCATTTATAATCGGCTTCCGTTCCAGCTTCACGGCTCCAACGATTTCGGAAACGCATATCGAATGCTTCCAGGTAAGACTCTTCTGTATTCCGCCGAGCAAGTTGACCAGCTGACTCCAATGAAGAGTTTGTGGAAGAGTGGGTAGACGCACCATCTTCATCATCTTCGGTAGCTTCTCTCTCAACCTGAACCAACAATAAATAATTCCGAATATTAGTTGGAGTCAATTAAATAAACTACATTTAGTTTTACCTTGTGGTTTAGGTCCACTCTCCAATATTTTCTGTCGTCAATATCTTTGTTCCAGTTCCAGTTTCCAGGAGGTCCGGACCCATTGGCACCAAACATGGCAGAGGTGGCTTTGGAGGTTGAGCGTGGAAGACTTTTGAGAATTTTGTCCGAATTTTGTAGCAGCTTTGACTTTTGAGGTCTGATCTGTCTGCTCCAGTTCTCGGAAAAAGAATGAGGCCGAACCTAAGGGAGGACGGGCCTTTTATACTGTCCCAGGAGGCCTGGGTAGTGTACCTTAATTATTCAGGAACCAATCAGGAACGAGATCCGGCGAATTTACATATTTGCATAGGCTATTATGCTAATTAGGCCTAAACGCTACTAACATGAAATGCTTGCTATGCGTATAACACTCTATACCTGATATCCCTGGATGGAGCCCTTCAATTATCAGAATAATTTGCATAATTCCATAACTCAACTTCGGCAGGTGTTTTACATGGAACAAAGTAATATATGGCGGCTGTGCCTTATCCAACTTCAAGGTACCATAAAATATATCTAATTTGAATTTTCTAACAACGTTTTTGTGTTGACTTACTAGACTGTCTCTACCCCCGTAATATTTCTGAAGCTTAACAACTGTTGCAATATGAATATGCATACTTTATAGGTACCTTTTTATTCTGTACATTACATATGAGGAACAAAATTAATATGGGCTAGCAGTTTTCTAAATAGAGAGTTCTTTGCATTTAAAAAATGAAGAAGTGCTATATCAGACGCCATTTTCGGGAAAATTAAATATGAAATTAAATACTTTCAGTTCAATGCTAATAATTTATGCTGGCCCTGGAAGAGAATCGAATCCAGCACTAAAACGTTTAATGGCGTGGCTACAATTAGGGCTAATTTTTTCACCAAAAACAGTTTTTGATAAATTACGGTTACCGTATGCAGAACAGGTAAATGAAAACCAAAACAGAAAATTATAGTTGAGGGTTTCAATCTCAATAAACTGTGACAAGCACAGGCAGTATGCGAAAGACCTCCCACACTGACCGTCGAAAGAAATGAGTAGTAAAACATGATAATCACTTACCGTCGAAAGAAATGAGTGTAGTGGTAAATGATTACACCACTCACAATCGAAAGATTTGAGTTGGTGTAAAGGAACACGACACATCACCACTCACAGTCGAAAGATATGCGTAGGTGTAAAGAAACACGACATATCAGCACTCACAGTCGAAAGATATGCGTAGGGGCAAAGAAACATGACAAGTCACAGAAAGATTTGAGTTGGTGTAAAAAAAACACGACACATTACCACTCACGCTCGAAAGATATGCGTAGGTGCAAAGAAACTCAACACGTCACCACTAACCATCGAAGGATTTGCGTAGGTGTAAAGAATCACGACACATCACTCACAAACGAAAGTTTTGAGTAGGTGTAAAGAAGCAAGACAGACGACACATCAATACTTACCATCGAAGGAAATGTGTCAAGAAACACAACATATCACCACTCACGGTCGAAAGATTTGCGTGAAAGAAAACGACACATCAAGACTTACCGTCGAAAAATTTGCGAACACGACACATTGACACTTACCGTCGAGATTTAAGATTTACGTGAAGAAATACGACAAATCACCACTCACCGTCAAAGGATTAGAGGCTCTTCCAGTAATGGCTTCATTAACGCATGATGACTTGTTGCTCTCAACCGAACTGAGCGCACCGAAGAGGTACTTAATTTTGATGGAAACGCATATCTTGGATCAGACAAAGTGCTCCAGATAAAAAAATTTCGACAAAGAATTTTCCAGTGGCATTTAATTAATGTTGAATTACGTATCGATACAAATTGGCATAATTTAAATAGTAAAGTACCTGAACCAGAAGTGAAAAGCCTCTTATGGCAGATGTCCGTATGAGCCAAGGACCAAATATCAGGTCGATCCGATCATTATTGAATCCAAGACAGATGGAAGCACGGTAAACAAAATAATACAACTTTGTACCCTGCTTCCTGGTTAAACTGGAAGTGAAAAGTCTGTTGTAAAACATGTCCGGAAGAGCCAAGGGCCCCTACATTAAGCATGCCAAATATCAAATCGATCCGACGACTATTGAAGCTAAGACAGAATGGAGCATAAATAGACAAAATGTTTCATATATGCATCATGCTTCATTATGAAACCGGAAGTGAAAAGTCTGTTATGAAAGATGTCCGTAGAAGCCAAGGACCTGTTGATTA
>JAQIXO010000045.1:0-59377 GCA_034700305.1 Protaphorura armata
TCTCCGCCTGTTCACCACGTTTCCAAAAAGTCATAACTCATCAGATTTGGTGAAGCGGTTGTTGAGATATACAATAATGCGATCCCCTCTTAAGCTAAATTATTTTTACAGTGACAGAAATAATACAAATATTTCGCTAGCAAGGAGAGGGGGTGTCACGTCTAGTGGCAATGGCTGGTTGTGATGACGCTGACACTGCAGGCGGTTCTGATGGTGCAGACCCCGGTGTCCCTAGTATTCCTGGTGGTGAAACCGGTGAAGATTTTCCAGGTGGTGCAGACTCGCCAGACACCAGTGGAGGTATACCACATCTGGATGCTGGTATACATGTAATGACTATCCCTTGTAATAAGTAGCGATTCACGAAATAGCGCCAAACAAGAAATAGTAAGCAATAGTGAATTTATAAAGTCATGAGAAATTAGACAATGTAATTTTACTCCTATTTTTTACAGTCCGAAGTAAACTTGCAACAAAAATTAAGGGTTTCGGAAGAATGTGTGTGCTCTATAGTAGTGAACATTTAATTGAGACACAAACTGCTCAACATGTATCGTATTTTTATATTTGCACAGGTGCGGTGTTAGTATGAGGATACTACAGAAATATTGATTTGTCAAATATTGTCATCCAATACAGAATATATTCAATTCTTTAGACCAACAAACATGGATGATTGTGTAGACGTATGCACTAACTGAAATATGCGCGTATATAGTTTCAGTTTCAGTAATAAATCCAAAATACGGATGAACGATTTCCACGGTTTCAATTTATTTCTTCACAGTCGACTCCAGGAATGTAATGTCAGGCTTCTGTTTAGTTCTATTCAGAGTGATAAGTATTTATTTTATTTTATCGGAATCTATGATATCTTGTAAAAATGAAACATGGGAGAACAGTTTGTGTATATTCCGAGCCCGTATTTTTAAAACATTTGGAAAGACCAATACTCACATTTTAACACTGTTGGTGCCGTCAGGTAAGTCCGAGTTCATTCAAAGTAACTTTATTTCTTAAAAGTTGCGAAACTTATACAGAGCTAATGATTTTTTAATTATGGACACTCGAAGAAACAACCGAGATTCAAGGCCTCCGCAATGACGAGCCTGGATTATTCATTTCTGTTTCGACATATTCTAACGTGTCCCAGATTGAGAAATTCCTTCAGGAACAATTGCAAGATGACTTGGCTTTCAATTGGATATATATTATAGCTCGGAACATGCAGGATTTCTTTCGGGTCCTGAACAAGGTCAGTAGTTTTGGGAACTGTAAGAAAATTTTCAGACCGCCTGCTTCCACTCCGGTTGTACACGGTGGTTCATAGCAATTTCTATTAAACTCCCCGTGTAGCCAAAGTTGGAGATTGAAATATTAATTCCTGCCCTGTTTTACGATGTAGATTCAAGAATCTGGACTATTAAAGGACGTGCTGAGATGGATGCCGATTTTATACATTGAGTGTTCTCAGAAGTTTTCAAAAGATATGGATATTTTTCAATTGAAGGAAGACTTGTCCTACATAAAGTTTCCACTAGACAGCTCAATTTTTCTAGTTTTAAATGTAGAAAATGAACAACTTATTTGGGAGACTTATTTCATTAACAATCTATCGTTCATTCATAAATTATCCCTGCATGACAAATATTTGTACGAAACCTCACTGCGAAGACAGAATTTTCAGGGTGCGATTGTAAGAGTGACCGGGGTTGTAAGTCAATTTTATACCATATGTACAGAACTTGTGGTTAAAAACTCCTTTGAAAAGTTCACACTCTGTGCATTTTATTTATAGGATGACGAAGAGAATCAAAATATTGTGTCATACAAGAAAGACACATTCGAATTCGATACCGGCTCCAGTGTCAGCCTTCTGCTCGACTTAAGAGATTCGTTGAATTTCACGTAAGATACCAGTAGTGCAGGCCTTTTTAGGCTTTGAAAAGAAATTCAAAGAGTTGAAATATTTACTATACGAATAAATTTAATTTAATATAGTTTTGGCATTTGCTACATTTTAGTGTACAAGCCATGAAGGACGAGAATTATATATCAGAATTACCAAATGGAAACCTAGCAGGAATCGGGAAGCAATTGCAAGATGAAGAGGCAGATTTGTCTATCCCACTTTCATATATTTTACCGTACAGACGCAGGCATCTCACCTCACTACATCCACTCTGTGTAGACAAGTGTGTAATATTTGATTGTTTGCTTTAGAGAATTTTAATTCCTCATTTCATGTACTTTTTTTTACTTTTTTTAATGTACAGGATTTTAGTTTTCTTCAAGCAACCTCAAGCGAGCTCCGTCCGAAATATTTATGGTCAACCATTTAGTAGAAAATTATGGGGAGTTCTTTGGTCAGTCTGGTTTATTTTACTTACATCAATATTTGTATACAATTACGTGGCGGTCAGAAATTTTCTAGAGGAGACAAACTTTGAGCAACCGATTTTGTGGGCTGTTGCTCTCCAATGTCAACAAGGTGAATATTCTAGTGTATATATTCTCATACATATATACATAATATTCTTTACAGAGTGTACTTGTTAAATAATCGTACGTCTTTTTCTGCAATGCATCTTACTAGGTTGGCATGCTTTAACTACAACATACTCTGGACGAATAATACATTTATGTGGCCTTTGGACTGGATTGGTATCTTTTATTGCATACTCTGCATCCATTATCTCTGCATTGACTGCACCTGTAGAACCCGTCAGGTCATTCTCGGAGCTTCGGAAAATTAACTATGTTCTTCTGGCTGATCCTTTGATACATTACGGGACATATTTAGCAGATGTATGGAATTCTTTATGTTTACCTCGTAAAGGGAAGGGTTTCATTTAAGATTCGGAAGAAACAGTTATTTGTTAGTTTCCTAAGCAGGTTACGTCTTTAATAGACGCAAACAATAAAAAGTATTCACATTCCATGCAAAAGTACCAGGGAAATGGTTTCTGGTTTCTCTGATGTGGTGTGGGTGCACTTTGTTTCAGAAAAATCCATTAAAAGGTGTCCAAGGATAATCTGCCCGTGTGGAGACAATGGATTCTTCTGATTTTCAAAGTCTCTCGCTAGGTATGATTGTCTTTAGAGCATGCTTTGAGAAGATGTTTCCTCAAAGTTTGAAACGAAATTCCACAGTCAATGTGTAATCAAGGTTAGTCAGCGTCTAGCAGAGAGAATTTAATGATATGAGTTTGAAATGGAATTTGAAGAACAAATTGAACCATCAATGTAAGAACCAGTGCACTTGTGAATGCATTTGCAAAAATGTATGATCATTGAAAAATTGAAACCAACCAACTCAATTTCAACAGAGCCGGGTGACTTGGTTTCCGAATTCAATTTTAAAATTAACAACTCATTAGTCTAAGTTTCCTAAAGGTAGGCCTCTGCCGTTGTTTATTAAAGTTGTGTATAAAGCGAAAATCTCGTATTATATATTTTAGTTTAACATGACAGACATTTATGAAAGTTATGTATATTTTATAAGTTATTTTATAAGTAGAAAGCTATATTTTAAAATTGGAAGACCCGTCCTATAGAACTGTCTTGAAAATCAATTAATTCCTGTAATTTGCAGGCAAACAGCCCTGCCGATGAAATCACAAAATTATTAGAACAAAATTATGTAAATGAAAAGGACAGTGTTCAAAAGGTTTTCCAAGGGGGCCACGCATTCATCAATACTCTGGACTTCTTCAGTCCGCTCTCTTGGAGTCTCGGTTTCAAGGATCACCAAATATGTGATAAAATTTCATGGGTGTCACTGGATTCCGTCATCTTGTCAAATGCATTTTACGTGAAGAAAGGTTCACCATTCAAGGAAATATTTAATTTAAGGTGATGCGTAAACATTTTGTCTCTTTTTTCAAAAGTTGTTCGCTGATATACTGATGGGACGGTTATGTTTTGATTTGTTTGTCCAGGATTCTCTTCAGCATAGAGCGGGGACTGAACACGAGGTACATCAATAATCTTTACAAAGAAACACGCGTACACTGCGTGCGACGTCGGAAGAGTTTTCAAGAGCAATTAGGAATTCCAGACGTCTTCACAGCTTTTGCGATTCTATCCATTGGCATAACATGTGCTCTTGTTTTCCTACTTGTAGAAAAACTATATTTCCGGAGAAGTAGGAGCCGAATATATCAGAAATGATGTCACAATCGCTATGAAATAAAACCACAATACTATCATCATGTACTCCAATAAACATTCAACAATGTAATTCTCAAACTTTCTGTAAATATTTACAGGATATGAATTTTTTTCAACAAAGCGTATCTGTTTTTCCACTTAAAGTTTCACTTAAAGTACTGCAATTTCTTCTAAACATGTATGTCAATTTTGTAACCCGAGTATGTGGAACTCGAAACTGTCAGTTTGGTATATGGTATTATTGGTACACTTGTCCTGGTAGATGAAAATGTGTTCGATTTCGATTTATTCTACTCACCATAATTACTACGGCATAATTTCATTTTCCAATGGTGTCTATGATTTTACATTTGTGCAAGCAATTATTAATTATTGATAGTTCAATTCTTAAAAGAAATATAAGGATTCAAAAATACGTATTAGTTTGAAAGTACCAATGGCATTTGTCTGATTTTGATTTTCGGTTGGTGATGATCCTTGAAGCAGGTCTATCCAAACGTAGTCTAGAACATTTGAACCCTGAGAAAGAGACTAATCCTAAATGTCACCGAAGAAAATTAGGATACAAGGAATTACCGAACCTAAAATGTCTCTCACTAATAACGTACCCGCTGGAAGTACGGAATTTAGGAACCAGTGTTAAAAGAATACGCAAGCACAAAAAGTCCGGATTTACAAAATGGTGATCAAAATTATTTTTATTATTATCGACAAAGCCACCTTCATAGGACCAGCGTACAGACTTCAGAGAACTTTTAAAATATTACACCATATAAAACAAAAAAATAAAAGCAAAACGAAAAGAAAATGTAGAGGTGATGAATAACCATGAAAGTTGCAGGTTGTACGTCATGGTTTGTTATATCAGAGAAAATATAATACAAAGGCCCAAGATTACAAAGGCTGTCTGGTGTTGTAATATCTATTTGTCTGTAGCAGCAATAGAGGTTTAAATTAAAATTCTGTCCAGTGAGTTCAGTCCGACTTCTTGCCTCGTTCGTCGACGCATTTTGTAAAATGCTCCCTGGCTTCAGTTTTCTCCTTAAATTGACGGTTACATATTGGACATTCGATAAAACTGTTAGCTGATTGTCCGGGTGCGCCACCAGCGGGTCCAGACCATTTATTTTTTTTATTCCCATTATTTCGTTTCTGTTGCGTTCCACTATTTCGATACGCCAAATATTTTGGTCGGTATTTTTTCCAGCGTGGAGTCGTTGGACTGTTGTTAGTATTCTGGTGCTGGGATCGAATGGGTTTTGGTTTTTTCGGTTGAGTATTGGCTGGAAGTTGTGGAAAACCGACAGAATACATGGGAGTGCCTTCGTAGAATTTGCTTCGGAGCGCTGAAGCGTGTTCCTGTGGCATGGAATAATTCGTTCCATAATTTTGATACATTTCTCCAGGACTTCCACGCAAATCGTTGTCTTTGGAACGCGGGATAGGATTCAAATGATCTGGACTTTGGTCCACCGGGTACACAATAGGATATTGTGAATGTGAAGGCATTTGACCTTGGAACTGATACACATTTTGGTATGGGTAATAATTTGTTGTATTTTGGGGAAGTGGAATTTCTGACACATCCGAATCCGACTGGTAATTCTGGTCATGGGAAAATCGTGCGTTTGCCGAACAATTCGTAGTCTGGTATGTTGAGTATCCATTCGGGTAATTTGTGTACGGATTTCCAGAAGAGTTGAAGTTAGCATTGGAACTCGCCGCAGGTTGATAGTAATTTGATGAGGCAGTAACCGGAGGGTATGTGTGATTGTAATTTATTACCGAATCTGATCCTTCGCTATCAGCTTGACCTTGATCTTGACCCATAGACTCTTCAGTTATAGAGGCATTTGCAGGAGATTTATTTGGAGAAGTTGATGGTCCCTGCATTAGAAGAAAAGTTATTTTACTGATACAATATCTGTTACTCACAAATGATTTAAACGCATATAAACAAATAATATAAAAATTACCTCCATTTGTTGGAAATTCACTGTGCTAGTACTAGACACAATATCCTGCTTTATTCTTTTGGCCGCTGGAGAACTCTCACGGGGATGTTCAGATGAAGTGTTTGTGGAGTCCGCCATTGCCATTACGTAGCTTGGATCAGGATAAAAATCCTTGATGTCAATCTCAGGACTTTCGGAAGCATAAGACGCTGCAGACCTTAGAGTTGGAATCGGTGGATCAAAGTTCGCATTAGGTTTCTGCCTGGATGCCTTTTTAGTTTTCCGTGATTTCCCTTTTTTCTTATGTGAATGAGCTTCATCTAACGTTTTAATAAACTTTTCAATGACTTCAGTAAAAATTTCGACAATTCGAGCTTCTGAGACTGAATCATCTGTAGCACCGATTACTTGAACAATTTTTGGTACTTCCGCGGCTGCTATTGCTGCTGCTGATTGGACTAATAAATTGGATCGGGTCTCCACAGCAGGTTGTTCTCGTTTACGTTTTTTCACTGCGGCCACCTGTTTCTTGAGTAGTTGAATCGTTGCACTAGAAGGTGCAGGTGGTGTTATTACAGGTTGTTGTTGCAATGTTTGATTTGAAATCTTTCCGGCAGTTTTTCTTTGGGAAACAACGCGAGGAACAACGGATTTAGCACTAGCAGCAGTACTTGTCCCTAAAAGTCAAGCGTAGGAAATTAATACATATATTAGCCATTCGTGAGTGAGATTGTTAGATCTTCGTAGTTTTACGAAGAATTTATGTGGACGATATGATGAGTCATGAACTGACGGAACGCAAGTAATTTCAGAATACCACGAAACAATTTTGAAAATAATTTGAAAACTTAATGAAATCGAAATTGAATAACAAAGTGAGGATATTAATACTACTATTTGTCCACTTACTGATACCTCATCCTCATCATTAAAAAAATAATACCTAGAAAAATGTATATTCGTTTCCTCATGATCTTTATCATGAGGCCGTACCGGCTAATTGTAATTTGTAATCTGGATAATTTTGAAATTTACAGTTCGATGTGGCTTCCATGTTCAACCGATATAAAATAAAAAGAAAGAAAGCTATGTTCTCGCGATTACATTGATAAAATCATCCTATTAATCGTGTTCAATTAAGTTCAATAAATATTAAATATCCTATTAATTATTTGGCAATTGACAGATGATTAATGTCACCTTCACTCATTATATATTTAGACCACGTAGTAGTGCAAACAATGGGTGGTTGAGATTAATTCAATTACCTTTGTGAGGAGCCATATTAATTTCACAGTAAAGTGCGAGTGATAGCAGATTCTTCAGTCCAGGTGTAAAATCATAAAACGTGTAGACGTCAAATATCAAAAACTAACGAGAATATCTTAGACCGTCGAAACGATAGTTATTGTTGTCTCGAGATTTCTTTACAAGTAACAAATGCAATGGCATCACCTGCACTTGTATAACATACGACATTAGCATGTAATGAGCATAGTGAATTCACCTGCCCGAATAATGTGCTATGCACTAGCAATGCAATGCTACGCAAGAAATCCTGGAAACCTGGAATTTCACGGCTATACAATTAATTGTGGCATGCACTTTCTTTGGGATTTGAGTCATAACATAAGTCCGAACGAAGCGAAGGCATTACTGCTAGTAATTTGTAATTCTAATGGTTTCGTTCGGGCGGACGTGCCGACCTTCGGCATATTGATATTGAAAGAGTAAAAAATTACACTCTTTAAATATCAATATGCCGTATGCGTATGTATACGTAAATACAACAGTCCAAAGTCCTCGTAATAAAATATTTAGAGACTTCCTGAGCAAAATTGAAAACAACCCAATCTCTACGAATAAAGTACGCAGAGTACATTTATTTTTAAATAATCATTTTTCAAATTAAATTGCATGCAAATTGGCGATACGATAGCGATAGCATGAGGTTTTTGAAAGTTGAAAAAGTAATTCGCGTATATAATATTTACCGAGCGCTGCGCTAATTCGGATGTCTTGTACTTATGTACTTCTCTAAACAATTTCTCGAACATGAAACTTGTAAATAGTATTACACGATTGCGTATGATAAACTAACGTATTGACACGAGTATCACATAATTTTAACCCGATTTTAAAAATATTTCGAAATCCAAAGTTTAAAATGAACCGATTACGAATTACGATTACACAATATTATGGCATGGCACATTCATCCATTTATCAACAAAATGCCTAGTAATTATTAATTAAATGCAATTTTGTGTTGTAATTTCTGTCAATTGACATCAGTAACAAACTCATTTCTGAGTAAGTCAGTCAGTCCATGGTAAAATACGTACTTAATTAATGAATCAGTCAACAGTCAGTAGTCAGTAGCAGTGGTGCTATTCTTGTCCTACTACTAGGGGTACTTTTCTCAAATGTTAAAAACTAAACGTGCGGGGGCTCGTTGACAGACACAAACCTTAAGGAGAAATGTCAATTAATACATGTAGGTATTTTGTATTTTAAGAGAGCATAAAATCAAAGAATTCTGGGTTTTCATTTCATCCTACTACTAGGGGTACTCTTTCTTGACACTTTTGGAGGACTCGTGCACCTACTGCAGTGGTTACCGTGAGAGTAGACGCCCATTGAGTTTGTCCCATGGATTTTCATCAACATTTTCCTTGACCGAATTTTCCAATCAATGATTTTTTTGGGACGGAATATGAAATCCTCCGGTCACCCACATTTGTGGATTGACTTTGGCATTAATTAATTGGAATTGGCATATTGATGTCAATTTCCTCATCAGTGTCAACTGGAAGACTCCTTCTGAGACTGACACAATTTTATTCTCATTCTTCTGACCTCCAGCGCAACTCAATTAGACGGATCACCAAGTCAATTGTCCACAGCACATTTTCAAGGACAAATTCATCAGTAAGTCAAATCGATCGATAACGACTCATTTATACCGTGTGTCGCAAAAATAAGCAGTGCAGGTCACATTGCATGCAAAGTGACCTCTTATTTTTGCGACACACGGTATTATTTGCTCAATGCTCATTTGCACTGTTTGAAAATATGGGAATTTTTTCTCTCCATTTTTAATCTAAAAAGCGAAAATGATTTGCTAGTTTGCATTGAAAATTGTGTTGCAGAATTTTTTTAGTAGATTGACATGACAAAATGAAAATTCAAATGAAAATTGAAAAATTTGGCTCAATTTCTTTATAGGTATATTTTTGATTTCAGAGTTCCTGGATTCCTGCATCATCTTTGGATTTTCATTCCAAGGGCGCTAAGTCGACAATGTCGGCCACTAAAACAATGAGTATGGCATCTGGACAAACAAAGCCGTTTTCTATTTTGAAGTCACCGGCGGACAAACGGGAGTATTTAGGACTTGTGTTGGAGAATAAGATGAAAGTATTGCTTATCAGTGATTCGACGACGGATATATCAGCCGCATCACTTTCGGTCGCTGCAGGTAGTTCGACTTCTTTAGTACTCCAAGAACGAATTTTTGTCTCATTTCATTTTACTAACTACTTTTACTGTGTAACAGGAAGTATGAACGAGCCCATGAATCTTCCAGGATTGGCTCATTTCTGTGAACACATGTTGTTCCTTGGGACAGAGAAATATCCGGAGGAGAATGACTTTGACAAATTTTTGGTTGAAAATGGAGGTTCTTCCAACGCCTACACGGATGAGGACCATACGAATTATTTCTTTGACATTTCACCTCAGTCCCTCGCGCCAGCTCTGGATAAGTAAGTCATTCATGGTTTATTCATAATAATTATGATTTTTAAATAGAGAAGGCTGTGCTTGATTTTAGATTCATATTAATTATTCCCGATGTCTGAGAGAAAATACAAAAACTTAATATATCGGTATATTTGCTCCCAACAGATTTGCACAATTTTTCATCGGTCCTCTTTTCACCGAGAGTGGGACCGAGCGTGAAGTTAACGCCGTGAATTCCGAACACGAGAAAAATATCCCAGATGATGATTGGAGATATTCTGAAGTTTTGAAAGTGACTTCGAATCCATCACATCCATACTCAAAATTTAATGTTGGTAAGGACTATTTACTGAGTTCATCAAATCACGTTTATGTTCAATGAAGTCAATGCTTGCTGTACTGTTAGTAATTTTCGTAATTGTAAATTTGGGTTGCTAACAACATTTAATACAATATATCGTAGATATCAAAGCCAGAAGACAGGGGAAAGTTCAATTTTTCTTGTAAATTAATTAACAGGCAGTCGTGCAACATTGTGGACCACACCGAAAGAAAAATTAATAGATGTTAGGGAAGCACTGATGAGTTACCACAAATCTTATTACTCCTCAAATCTGATGACTCTCGCCGTGCTGGGAAAAGAATCTTTGGAAGAATTGAAAGCTCTAGTGGAACCATTGTTTTCTCCCGTCAAATGTAATGGAGTTGAATTACCACGTTGGTTGGAGAGTCCTTATGGACCCGAGCAACTCCAAACTTGGATTGACATATTTCCAGTCAAGGATTTAAGGCAAATGACAGTGATTTTTCCAATTCCAGATACCACTGCTTTGTACAAATCATCTGTGAGTGGTAGTTTCTTATAGAATATTTTGTTTTATTTTATTTACAAGGAATTTAGGGACTGCATATAGTCATAAAATAATGGATTTACTTTATTTGCACAGCCTGTTGCCTACATCTCCCATTTTGTCGGGCATGAAGGTCAGGGAAGTTTGTTGTCATTGCTCAAGGAAAAGAATTGGGTGAACGAATTATCTTGTGGAGGTGAAGTTCCAGCGAGAGGTTTTGGTGCATTTGCAGTTGAAGTTGAGCTAACTCCTGAAGGTCTTCAACATCGCGAAGATATAGTTACACACATTTTCCAGTATTTGGAGATGCTCAGACGAAATGGCCCGCAAAAATGGAGCTGGGAAGAAGAACGAGACATAAATGCACTTAAGTTTCGATTTTTGGACACTCAAGTTCCTCAGGATTACGTCTGTTTGTTGACACCCAAAATGATTGTAAGTGTACGGACATTGTACTAGTATGTAAATGTAATTCTTGTTAACCTGTATTTGTTAGCATCACTTTCATTTATTATTTTTTGTTTTATTTGAATTGTAGAATTATCCATTAGATGAAGTGCTGAGCGCAGGGTTTCATTTATCTGACTACAATCCTGACAAGATTACGGAAATAATGGGTCTTTTAATTCCAGAGAACTGCAGGTAGTATTTTAATTTTCTTCCTTAATTACTTGTTTACGCAATCTCTGTGTTCACTATATTTACGGGATTCAGTATTATTTTGTAGAGTTTTAATTCTTTCAATTGAATTTATTTATTGCCGTTTTTGATCCCTATTATTTTACCTGTATAAAATAGGGTGGTCCTAACTGCAAAAGAAAATGAAGGTACGGTTGACCTAACGGAAGATAATTACGGGATCAAGTACTCTGTTCGTAAAATTGACGATAGTCTCATTCAGGTACATTATCGGCAAATTATTTTGAATAAATGCTTCACGAGTATTTGTTTAGAATTGTTTTGAATTTTGATCCATACATGTTGGAAAATAATTATTGTCTTACAGAAATGGAAAAGTTGTGGGCTTCATGATCGACTCGCCCTTCCTTTGAAAAATGATTTTATTCCAACCGATTTTGAATTGAAACCTCGGAAAGATCAGGTAAGTTTGCAATAGTTTTTCATATTCCTCAGCTGTCACTTTTTATGTGGCAAAAAGTAAACATGACTGGAAATTTTTTTTTAGGGAATCATTCCAGAACTAATTATAGATGCTCGCTTTTCCCGAGTTTGGTTCCTCCAGGACAATGAATTCCTTTTACCGAAAGGATTAGTTCGTCTAGAGATGTACAGGTTAGTAAAGCGAACTGAAATCTAACCTTCTGTTTTCACACTATCACACTATTAAGTACTAAAATAAAACTAAAAATACTTATTTATTTAGTCCTCTTCCACTTCAAGACCCTTTGTCCCATGCCCTGAACTATATGCTGAGAGAGGTGGTCAACGATGCCCTCACGGAGTTTTCGTATTCTGCTTCTTTGGCTGGACTCAGCTATACGCTCACTTGTTCACAATTTGGATTGGAGGTTAGTAATTACTAATTACTAATTAGTTAACAGGAAAATTAAAAGCTAAATGTGCTCAATTCTCAAACTGAAGTATTAGTAAAACGTTCCAGGAAATGAGAAAATTATTACATATAAAAATATTTTAAGTTGTTTCCGATCGTTTAATTTTTGTTGTTGGCGATGTAGATTCTAGTTGCGGGTTATAACCACAAGCTGGGAATCTTACTGGACAAGATTTTGAATAAAATAATCAATTTCACTTGTGACGCTCAACGTTTCGAAGTTTTAAAGGAATCGTACATACGGCACATCAAGAATTGGGAGATTGAGCAACCTCGTAAGTACAACGAGCAAGCGCGGGCTCTGAAGGTAAACTGGCGAACCTAAACTTTAATATTATTATACCACTGCAGGGAAGCATGCGTCATGGTACATGACTTACCTTCTACGAGAAAAGCGTTGGACTCATCAAGAAATTGCCGAAGTACTGAATGGTAAGGGAATGTTGTTAAAGTAAATGTGCTGGTTGTTCAATTTAACATATTCGCTGATAAAATGAACATTTCGGTAATTTTATGTTTTCTCTTGACTCTTGACCAGATGTTACATTCGATAATCTCGAGAAGTATTCTTGTGATTTCATTGCAAATATGAAACTTGAATGGCTCATTTATGGAAATTTTACCGCAGAGGTAACTCAACTCATCTTTAGGTTTTTGTACATTGTGCACTTTGATTCGAGTAAAAATATTAACTGTTTTGATTTTCTGTGTAGGAATCCAAAGATATTGTTTTGAATTGTCACGAGATGTTGGATAAGCGAGGTACAACGAAGCCATTACCTTCGGACCAACATGTGAGACTTCGCGAAGTCATGTTAGAAGAGGGTGAGTGTTATATTTTTCGTTGAAGAAACCGGTTTTCATATTACAAGTTATACAAATTCATTATAAGTCTGCATACTTTCTCGTTTACATTTTAGGAGCGGATTACACTTACAAAAGAGAACACGCTAATCATTCGGATTCTTGTCTCACGGTTCTCTACCAGTCTGGCTTGCAGAGCACAAGGGATAATGTACTCTTAGAACTTTTGAACCAGATTGGAAGTGAGCCATGCTATAATCAGCTAAGAACACAAGAACAATTAGGCTACATTGTTTGGAGCCAAGTGAGAAGGGCCAATGGAACACAAGGTTTCTTAATCCTTGTTCAAAGTACTTTCCATCCAGCATTCTTGGAATGTCGTGTGGATTGCTTCTTGGAACATTTACATGTAAAAACATTTGACACATTTTCTATAAATTCCAATTCCTCATCAAACATTATGTCTTATTTCTCATAAATGTTTGTAGGAGATCGTAACCAATATGACAGATGAAGATTTCCTCCAACATAGAAGTGCTTTAATGGTTAGGAAGGCAGAGAAGCCTAAACAGATCTGGGAGCGTGGTGAAACTCTGTGGAATGAAATATTCACCCGACATCTTAACTTTGATCGACAAAATATTGAGCTGAAGGAACTGGGTGAAATTAATCGACAGGATATAATTGGCTACTTTCCTGTAAGTTCAAGGATCAAGGATGTGGAATTTTTTTTTTAATTTGAATTCTAATTGGCTGCATGTTTTCCTTATGCAGGATCTTTTCGGGCCACCGGCTGCGAAGCGTAGACGACTAAGTGTCCAAGTTTTATCTGTAACTGAGGAAGGAGCAGGGAAGAAGCCAGTTGACCCGTCCACGTTGAAAACCCCGAACAAAAATATTACAGTACGAATTGGAGGAATTTAATTTAGAAATTTAATTTTAACCTATTGTCAATTAATCCTAACTATTTTTAAATATATTTGCAGAGAGACCCAAAACAAATCACAGATGTGCCCGTATGGAAATGTGAACATCAACTCTTCTCAGCTCCCAACCCTGAATACACAGAATTGCATAAAAATATGTAAACATAAGAATCCGAGAGGGACTCTGTCTGACAGATTATTGACATTTAATTTTGATTTAATTCAAGCAATTTTATATTAGCAATTAGTCTTCACTTCATCTCAAAATTCGAATAAAGTATCATGCATGCCTTCTTTACAATTTTAAAAATACAATGTAATTATTAGACACGACTGCCTAAATTTTGAAATAAAATATTATGTGTTAAAATTCTGCTCATTCGCTGACACAAATTTCAAATTACTTTTGGTAATTCATTACATAAGAAGTTAGTTTACTCCTGGGGAATAGAATTCTGGTATGAACCACGTAGTTAATTGTATTTGATTTTTCAATTACGTTTCCAAAAATGGTCATTGCACAACTTGCAAGAAAAGCACAATGTGTGCTGTACAAAATCTTCGTCTCCATTCACAGTTGAGCATTGAAATTAGATATTTAATTATGTAATCGATTACAGTAATTTGTAATTAATTACTACTAAATCACCAACAGTGTAAACCACTTTGCCCATTTCCAAGGCGACTTTAACATTTCGTATTTTGTACGACAAACATTTTCGTATTAATTTTTATCAGTTTCAGAAACTGGTTCTTTTTCGAAATCATTTTTAAACATGAAAGTTTTGCTTCTCAAAATTAGACCATTTTATATTTAAAATATAAAAAAAAACCCTCTATATTGGGTTAAAATAAAAAGTGCAATCATGACCTACCAAACAAATTTATCCTTAATGGATTACGAGCAAAGGGGAGAAGACGACAATTTTTCAAGATATCAATTCCACATTGTTGAAAATTCTGGCGGAGGAAGTTGTTTATTTAAAGCCTTATCGCAGTGTAGGAACGGAAATGAATCCAATCATGCTATCGAACGTGAAAAAGTTATTGAGCACGCCATATCAGAAGAAAATTGGCCAATATTTAAAACCTACTTGGTGGGACAACATGTAGAAGAAATAGACAGTTTCAAAAATGAAACAGCTCCCGATAAGGTTCTTCAACAAGAGTATTCGGACTACATGTCCAAGCAGCGTAGCTACGGGACCATGTCAGAATTGGAAATTGCATCAAAAATTTTACCCGACATGTTCAGTTTTTCTGTCCTGACACACGACAACGCAACGTGGTCAGTGTCCGTTCTAAATTACACTACACCCAATGCGAAAGACTGGTATTATTTCTTGTTCACTGGACCAAGAAACTCTGGACACTGGGAAAGACTGGACCCAATTTACTTTGAGAGAGAAATGTGAGTCAAAATTAATTTTCCTTGACCAAAAATTACTGCTTTCTACTCATTTTATGATTCACACTCTTTCCCATAGTTATACCGAAATCCCACGAGGAATATTTGTGGAAGTTGGCCGTGAAAACCGTCACATATATTTCTCAAACCAAAGCTCGATTAAACGTGTGGCGAGGTGTAGAAGATGTAGTCCTCTGAACAAAGTGAAGAATTTTAT
The DNA here is from genome assembly GCA_034700305.1 of Protaphorura armata. NCBI lineage: Eukaryota > Metazoa > Arthropoda > Collembola > Poduromorpha > Onychiuridae > Protaphorura > Protaphorura armata. The sequence goes on from JAQIXO010000045.1 coordinate 15,652, forward strand.
TAAACCAGCTGCATCTTTTGTTAAAAAGGTAAAAATTATTATCCTGATAATTAATTTTGATTATGGGTTTAATTGAACGAATTAATCGAGAGCTTTCTTTTTATAAATTTTTCTTGTATTTAACAGTGTTGGTCCACAAAAGTCTTGACAAGCTTAGCCGAATCAGAAGTAGAAGAAGAACCGGAACTTTCCATTCCGTCCATCCCATCAGTATCCGCCATTGAACAAGAACCTGAGTCCAGGAAAAGGCATATATCTCGTCAAGTGCGATTTGCAGATTTACCAGTCGATATTGACTCAGGGGTAAACAAAATACACTCTCTCAGTACTTATGTACGTACAGGGCGGTTCATAACGTGAGGGCCAGCCGGCTGGGAAGAATCAATGCTAATTGATTTTCTCAAATTCCGCACACACATCCATGACGTTCCATAAAGTTTCTCTACGAAATACATGTCCAAGTTTTACAGAGTGATTCAATTAATTTTTTTCGAATACTGAAGCTTTAGAAATTCTGTTTTCTGTTTCAGCATGATTGTGAACCGCCAGCCAAATCAAAACGACCTTGTTTTCCCGAAGTGGATCCAAAGATCCCAGATACAAAGAGTAAGAACGATTTAAATTATGCGAAGACTGAAATTTTCTTTTAGTAATTTCAGAATTAAAAGAAGAACAATATTTTCAAAAACATCTTTAGGTGGTCAACGACAGGTTTCTGAATCACAACCGAAATCGTCACCAAAATGCTTAAACTCTCCAGTTTCAGACATTCGGACCCCATCAATTCTACGGAAAGGACCGTCTCATGCGTTGGATTACTCTTTCAATGGAAGTCGTGTGTTGATTTTCGGTGGAGCAAATGGTACTGTAGTAGAACTAATTGCTTCCGCCGAAATTATACAAACTCGGGCTTCTATTCCGTGTAGTGCGGAATCTCCGCTATAATATCACAGTGGTTCATAAATAATAATTCCTTTGCAGGAATTGGAGGTGAACTGGCCAGGATACTTTTCACAGACAACGCTGAGGTTTTACTGGTTGATACTGACAAAAAGCGGTTGAGAGAATTAAGGAACGCAAATCTTGGACTTATGACACTTGTTTCTGAGTTTAAGGACATTGATGACATCAAAGATAAATTAAAATCCGTGGATCCATTCATGCATCTAATAATAGTCCGCAAGATGCCTTCCGGTGATGTTTTGGAACTTCCTCCCGAGACCAGAGAGTACGTGCACCGTGTACTATAGAATCAATGCTTTCAGATTTTAAAATTGAATCCGTTTTTTTTTGGTTTCTAAATTTATATTCATTTTTCAGAACTCTTTTTAATTGTGTGAGTACTTCCGTTCCCATCATCAAGTATTTTGTGGAGGAAATGAAAATCAAGGGTGTACCGTGTAACATGGAGCGAACGGTTGTTAATGTGTTTGAGGATACGGTTTCCGATGAGAGTGAAAGCAACTCAGCCTCCGAAGTTTGTATTAAGACGATGATGGCTTTCACCAAATCCATTGCTCAGGATTTATATCCAAAGAAAGTCAGAGTGAACAGTCTTCATGTAGTCTCGACAGGATTAAAACATAACAGCCAGTGTTCTGGGGTAAATCTCCAAATGTCAGCCACCAATGCTGCACTTTATTTGTCTTCACAAATGAGTGAATTAATTTTTAGTGAAACCATAACGGTTGATAGTAGTATTCATTAATTTGAATAAATTAAGATGATCATTTTGGTATACTTGATGTAACTGAAATAAATTACGGTGACGGAGATCATCGGAGATTTTGCAACAAAAAAAATTGAGCTGATTATTTTTTTTTAAATTAAAATCTATCTTTCTCTACAACTTTATCGTTGCAATGCTGATGAGCTTGTCTCAGTTGTCTCATCGCCGTATCACCGCATCGGTGCGACACGGTTCTGTTTGCTTCGGACGCTTTTGACTCTATCCATTAGTCGTCCCAAAACTCCTTTCTTGTCGATCGAGGCATTTGACACCGGCGGTGTTCCAAATTGGACAGCTGTGGTCGTAGTGTCCACAGGACGAGGTGGTCTATTTACATTGTGAGATGAGAGAAATCTCTTCAGGACACTAGTCCTAGCAGGACTGGTTATTTCAATTCCTGGGTCACATACACGAACCACTTCAACGCTAGGAACAGGAACATGAGTGATATCCAAAACTGCTTCCGCTCTTTCCACCGATCGACCAGTTGCTGGTCGATTGGGATCTTCATTCATTTGAAGCCCTAGGCCAAGACGGATTCTTTCAGAATTTTCAATTGCCTCTTGTACCGTTATTCGTCTTCTTCTGGGTCTTTCAGGTACTAGTGGTTGTACTCGTGGTGGTAGGCGTGATTGAGGCTGAGGTGGTAGCTGTACTGGTGTTAGCTGTGGTGGTGGTTGTAGTGGTAAGATCGCTTGAGGTTGAAGTGATGGTACTGGTACCCGTTGTGTCGGAAGTGGGTCATCAGCTTTCTCAGGATCACTCTTAGACCTTGAAAATTTCTTGCTGAGCCAGGACTGTGCAGTTTGAGAAATTCGTTTAACCAGTGAGATTTTGGATGAAGGATCTATCTTATCAATGGCCATTCCACGTCTGCAAGAAATGTATAATAAATTAACCGCAAGATTCCTAAAGTGCAATAAGTTACGCTAGGCGTGTCGAAAATCGCACAGAAAGTTGCCGTGTGTCTATCATCAAATCAAAATATGCGAAGGAGTGCTACGATCTCATATGTAGCAATTTCACTTACTGTGTTACAGTACTTTCCTTTACAGCAGCGATAATTTCTGGAATTTGTTTCAACTTTTTCACCTTTACAGTCCTGGTTTTTGTTGTTTTCGCGAAATGGCCGTTTTTACTTCCGGACTCTGTCTTTGTGCTATTTTTGTTTGAATAGGACGCTTTAGAACTTTTAGCGATTTTCTCAGCTGTTTTCTTAGGAGAAGGGGAGGATGGTGTCAGTGAACTAGACATTCCAGGCGGATCTCGATGGCTAGCTGAAGGTGCATTCAAGTCTGATGCATTTTTGGCAGGGTTACTATTTGTAGTAACTCCTCCTATCTTTTCAGAGATATTTGACCCAGGCATTCGCGATACCGCATCGCCAACTCGAATTTTTCCTCGAGAGAAGTCTAAAACATGTGCCTTTTGAACTGGGGTAGGAAAGTTTGTCATCAGCAGTAAATTAAGTTTAGCCATCATGTTTTTATCCAAAAGCACAGGTTTGAGTGATCGATCTGTTTCATTGATATCATCCCTAGGAATGCCACAAAAATGTTCGTAATAACTTAACTCGTAATATTTAATCCCACGGGTTTTAGAAATAACGCTATTACCATGCTGGTCCTGAATTCCAATCCCAAATCGATACAAATTTCTGGTCATATTTGTTCTCTGGACGGTTTGCTGGAGTTGGATGAACGTCAAGTTTAGATTCTTGTAGAATTTTGGATTGTATATTTCGTCGGACTACTTTTAATACTTTTGATTGTCTCGCTTTCATTTTCATTGACTGTTTCCGTATTGGAACATATCCATCCTTGTCCACCGTTACACGCTTCCTTCCTCTCGTCCTACTTCTCTTTCTCCTGCCAGATTTTGCTACCCTAGATTTCTTGACAGTCACAATTTCTCCGGAATTTGAATGATATGGTTTACATTTGCTTTTACCCCTGTCCAGTCTCATCCTAAAACCTCCGGGTTCAATCGCATCAATCAATGGTATAGAAATATCGCTATATTTATCAGTTGTCCATTTGGAAGGAAATTTCCTTGTCATTGCCAACACTTCTTGGATTCTGTTATCCCGGGGAAGACCCTCAAAATTTCCACTGAAAGTTTTCTCCAGTCGCTTCAATCCGTTGTCTTTGTTTCTCCCAGGTTGTCGAGAAGCTTGGAATGACATCATCATGTCCCTAATAGCTTGGGTTGGCGCAGACCTTGGAAATCCGTATTTTGATGGTATTCGTGTGGGTGTCTTCTCGTTATCAGATATTGTATGACACCCCGCGCCGATTTTGCGTGTACGCTCCATAGTACAGGTTCTAATCTGAAGGAATACGTGATAGAAGTTAATTTAACAACTAATCACAAAATTATTTGTATAATTTTGTACATTCACTCCAGCTACTCGCGTTTAGTTTTTGTGATGTTCCGATACAAAACTAATTTGTATTGTAGAGTTTTTCCGGAGTGGTTCTGATTAAATTTTTACGATATCCCAAGGCACCTGTTGACCCGTTTGTCCTTACCTTTTTCAAAATAGTGCTGGAGAAAGAATGATTGGGTTCTGAAACGGATGGGGGATTGATCCCTCATCACCGTTAATTCTGGCTCATTTTGAAAAGGATAATCAAAGAATGCTGACTATCTGTCAAAGACGCAAACAAACAATAGAATACAAAACGTGCGTCTGAGGTAACCAAACCAAAAGGCGTGAATAAGAAATGAAATATGTATTCCATTGCATGATTGCATCAATGCTAAATAAATTGTGGAATGCAATTCTTCGGTGTCTCCTGGCATGAAATTGGTAACATGTTGACTGCGTTTGATTAGTTAATTTTTATGAAGGATCTGGAATACTTTAGAGTAAAAATTACAAATGATTTGTTACGCAATGTTTTAATCTTGCATTCTTTTCACACATCGAGAATCTCCATTTTAAAGGTTCGCTTGTGTTACACTAACTACAGTTCATATGATTATAAAAAAGATTCTAAAAATCCACAGAAGTTTTGCTATAACTGCTCGATTTATATTCAGATAAATAATTTTTGATGTAAAAATCGTACCTATTTTTGTAACTTATTTTATTATTGAACATTTGATATTGAAAATTACAATTTTGATGAGTTTATTTAATTATACTTGCATATTGTACAAAGTGGATAATTTTGAATAATTTAGGAATTTGGAGTTAGTACAGATAATTTTAATTGATTTGAAGTTCTGATCATTTCCCCTGGTAATTCATTCGCTGGTCCATTACTGTTTCTATCAAATCAATTTATTTTGAAGCCTTAGCGGCAGCAATGTACTCTGGACCTGGCAGCGGAAAGAAATCATGGCCATTCTTCCACGCTTTGACATCCTCAATCACTTTTGGGTCTCTCTGTGATAAAAGTTTTTTTAAGAAGAATCATTATTACTAATTTTGAATCAATAAGGTGTGATTCCAATCAGTTAAGCCAAAATATACTCCACGTGAAATATAAGAAAGTGACCTTGACCCGGAGGACAGCCCAGTAAAAGAACGTATTCTTAAGATTGTCAAAGCTAGAGAAACTTAAGCTGGTTAGCGGGTGGTTCCTTATAATAATACTCTAGAATTAGAAACTCGTTACCTTAATAATCAATGAAGGCGGTTTGGAGCTTGTGTCCGGAACTGGTTTATTTCCTGCTCCCTCTTTGGACACAGATAAAACGTGGACAGTTAAGCGTCTTCTCTTCTCGGCAGGAGGTCCAATGAGATTCTGAGCATACACATAAATATCACAAAGTCTTGATTAGCGCAATCAATTACAAAGACATCAAGAATTATGACGAAAAAGTTCTAGACATTTTCTAAAGAATTGTGGTCAAAAAGTACATGATAATGAGCGATCCATAATTTATTGTTTGAAAATGGGCCTGAAATCTCTGAAGTTGTATCAACCAACTCACTGAAAAGAATTCAATCACATTCTGTCGAGAAACAATTTCCAATTCCCTCATTTCGACATTGTTTCTGTCAAATTGGAATTGACGCGAAGTAATCTCTCCCCACATCATTCCTTGCCGTTTTAGCATACTTTGTGGCTTCTCTTCCTTCCGCGAAATCAGTGAAGTTCGATGTTGTTGAAACTCTTCCTCCGTCAAATTTCCCAATAATTTCTAAAAATTAATAACTAAAATATGCATACCACAAAATAATGTTTAATAAAACTACAATCAATTTTGATTGTAATTTTACTTGAAAATTCTCGAGGAAATTATCCACACGCGATTCTAAGAATTCGGGGTGACGATTACTCTGGACTAGAATTGTGTAGCCCATAGTTCCATTGGATATTCTGACATAACTGAAAACTACATATCCAAGCTGCTCACGTGTCCGTAACTGATCAAAGCAAGGTTCATGTCCAATTTGATGAAGTAGTTGTATAAGAACGTTTTCTCGTGTGCTCTCTAGTCCGGACTGGTACAAGACCACGAGACATGAATCCGAGTGAATTGGGGTCTCTTTCTTGTAAATGTGATCTGCGCCTAATCAGGAGATAAGTATATGTTAAGCTTGTGTCTAATCCATTCTTTATCTAAACTGGCGATGTAATAAATGTTCAATAGAATTGAATAGGTAAGTTGACGAAATACACAAAGAAACTTGCGTACAGGTGCCATAATAAGTATAATTAATTGTAACACATCTGATCATCCATTCTTATGTATACTGGGAGAGCAGTCTGGAATCAGGGCACCCTATTTACTGTTATCAAAAATACACAGGTACATAATCTGGCCGTGCATGTTCACGGTTGACAGCTAATTCCAATTATACAGAGTATGATTCATTCTAATTTGTTGGGTGCATAATCCAGCCAATCTCTGTATGTTTGAATTACCAGCTTTCAACATGACTTCCCGTTGCCTCAAATTCTGTTCCCTGGGAACTTCAGGTGTTACCATTCCGTTTAACATCCGATGACAGTCTAAAACAAGTTCTTTCGCCTCCTGTTTAAGAAAACAAAATTGCGACATATTTTATTCCTTTCAGGTATCTTTAATGCAGTCTTGCGACGCGATATTTTGATTTCTAATACTGTTGCTGTGAAATTTCCATAAATGAGCCATTCCAGTTTTAAAGTTTTAATGAAGTCCCTGGAATATTTCATCAGACTATCAATGGTCACATCTGTAGAGTTAAATGAAGCATTAGTTTGGTAGGTATCAGTAGATTTTAAAACAAATTATGAGAATGGTTATCCCATCTTTACCCGACATGATAGCCCTGATTTCTTCATTTGTCCAACCTTTTTCATCAAGAAGATAAGACATGTACCAGGAAGCATGAGAACGTGGTTCGTCAATATCCCAATTTTTGAGAGATCGTTCATATGATTCTTTCAAAACGTCGAATCGTTGAGGAGTACAAGTAATGTGAATAACTTTGTCCAATACATTATTTAACAAGACTCCCAGCTTGTCATTGTAGCCCTCCAGGATTATCTATTCAACATTTTAAAATGATTCATAAACTGTAGGCTGAATGTGGCTGAGAATTGACTAACATCAAGTCCATATTCTGTTGGGTTAACATGAACCAAAAGACCAGCCATGGCAGCGTCGGAAAATTGTTCATTTATCGTATCGGCCAAAACTCGGTGAAGCATATCATTCAAGGTAGAGGACAAAGGATCCTGAAGTGGAAGTGGACTACAGAAATTTCAAACGAAATTGAATTGCTCATACAACTTTTGCCTCACTCGCGACTCTTGAGCATTTCTGACCAACCTGTACATTTCCAAAGTAATGAATCCTTTCGGCAACAGAAATTCGTTATCTTGAAGGAACCAAACTCGTGAAAGGTCTCCGTTCATGATTAGGTCTGGAATCGTTCCCTAGAAATTATAACAGTTTTTTAATTATGAGTAAACTGACTAATTCTTTATGATTTACAAAATTTGTACTTGATCTCTCCTCGGCTTCATATCAAAATTAGTGGGAATATAATCATTCTTCTTCGGAAGACTCAGATCACTGTGAGTGCCACAATTTGTCCATTTCTGAATCGTACAAATAAATTATAGCCTGCAAATTAGTACAACATTCTCTTGAGACATTCTAATAAACCATGTGTACCTGAATAACAGACTCTTCAATTTTACGAACAGAGTATTTTATTCCGTAGTTCGGTTCGGTTAGATTCACTTTCCCTTCATTATCCTTTGTACTGAGGATAACTCTGAAAACAACATATTTTTATGAAGTTGTGGTACAGTGCTTCGCTGACGTGTTTTTTTCATAAGCTGTTTTCCCACTCCGCTGAGAAATTACAAATTCTGACCCAAATGTGTCTTTCTGTCAAATGGATACCTCCTCCACGGAAAATATACTGTGGTGGACGAATGTCGTAGTTCGTAAATTAAGTTAATTAAGGAATGTTTTTTATTGATTTATTTCATTGCTGTAGTTTAATGTATCGACAGACTTAGCTAGTTAATCTTGTTATACACAGTCAGCAAGGCAAGCGTCCCCTCCAGCGATTTGCCCGTTCCATGGTGGTTGACCTTCTGAACAACTTTTCTATTGGTGTCGAATGCAGCGCCGAGCGTTTCGGCCCTCTAGGAATAAGCGGGCGCTTATGGCAGGGGAATAGAAATTCCGCGCAAATCGCAGGAGGGGACATTTGTGCACACTTGACCTGTGCAGGGTTCTTCTAGTAACGACACTCTGTTAATGTCGTTAGACTTGACTAGTTATTCCCTCCATTGTGTATTTGTAAGAGAATAATCACATTCAAAATTATAATCTTATAATACTCCACATAAAATCTTACCGACAATTCTTTGGTGTCAAATCACCAACTATTCTGGTAATCAATCCTGGGTTGTAGTCACTCAAACAGTTCTCGGCAATCAAAACCTCTGCCAGTGGATAAATCTAAAAAATATGCCAAGAAGAATAAAAAATTAGCGAATAGTTTGTGCAAATTCTTAAAATTACATAATCGTGTACTTTTAAATATTCATGTTCATTAACACAATCAATAAAATTAATAATTGGGGAATAGAGTTTTTGGTAGGATCTTTTAAAGTTCGGGATTTTATTTACTGCCGAACGAACGCCGCCAGTGGTTAGTGTGGGTACGTTAAAATCTGGACATTCATTGCGTACTCTTGTATATTGACATTAAAATGATTTGGCTGCTCATTACTTACGATCATTCTTGGAGTCATACGCGTCACGAAATCCTCAGCACCCAAACAATTTTGAAATTGAAATTCAATTTCTTTCATCGCACGAATTTCTTCCCAGATCCATTTTTGTGGGCCATCCCTCCGAAGTACTTCCAAATACTGCAAGAATGAATGCAGAAAATGTTACATTTTGAACGTTTACGTCATTGTTTATTGGCGATGAATAACAATTATTAGTTCATATACAAAACCATACATGCGTAATGCATAATTACCCGTCTCATGAGGAATTTCACACAGTTTGATTACCTGAAAAATGTGAGTAATGATATCCTCCACATTCTGAAGACCTTCAATGGTTAGCGCTACTTGGATTCCAAAGAAAGAAAATCCTCGTGCTCCTTGGACAATATTTCTGGCCCTCAAACTACTAATCCAGTTTTTGTTCGTCAAGAGAAATGACAAACTCCCTGGTCCCTCGTACCCGATCAAGTAGGAAATGTACTCGTCAGGCTATACAAAATATCACACTACTCGTAAATTGTTCACGTTGGTTAATAAGCACTTAATCTCTTTCCTAGGTTTCCCAATATAATTTAAGAATATGCTTTTCCTTGTCGAATTTGAGATTATATCTTACTGCGGATTTATACAACTCGGTGGTGTCTGGGATCGGAAAAATAATTTGCATTCTTCTGAAGTCCGTCACAGGCAGAACGTCAACCCAAGTCTGGAGTTCATCAGGACCGTAAGGATTCTCCGGCCATCTTGGCAGTTCGACGTTATTGGATTTGATGTCTGAAAACATTTTCTCAACTAGAGCCCGCAATTCGTCCAATGACTCTTTTCCAAAAACGCATAGGGTCATTAGATTGGAGGCGTAATAAGTATTATGGAAATTCTTGAGAGCATCTCTGACGTTTATGGATTTTTCGATTGGATTGGTCCAAAGTGTTGTTCGGCTTCCTAAATGTTGACACAACAGGAAGGTAAGAAATAGAGGGTGACCTCATTTAGGGTCCGATTCGGGAAGCAAATTTGTTGCCATCCAAGTTTACTATTTTTGTTGACATCTTACCTGTACCAAATTTTGAGTACGGGTGAGTAGGTTTAGAAATCAATCACCTTCAAAACCTCCATGTATCTCCAATCGTCATTGGGAATATTTTTCTCGTGCTCAGAATTTACGGCATTCACTTCACGCTCCAAACCATTTTCTCTGAAAAGTGGACTGATGATAAATTGGACGAATCTGTGAGTGAGTTAATTATTCATTAAAGCCAAGCTGAACGCACGTGTACGTAAATAGAGATTTCCGCACCTAACCAAAGCTTTGGAAAGAGATTTCGGGTCTACGTCAAAATAAAAATTTGTGTAGTCAATGTCAGTGTAGGCATCAGTGTGTCCTCCATTTTCTTCAACAAATTTCAGGAAACTATTTTCCTCTGGATATTTCTCTGTCCCGAGAAACAAAGCATGTTCACAGAAATGGGCTAGACCGGGCAACTCAATGGGATCGCTCATCCATCCTGGTGTAAAAGTACATAAATAAAGTACGACACAATAAATTAATTAACACCCTAGATATTACAGTTTTAATGAACGTTATCTTGAATCTTGAAGATATATTTTGAGGTGAATTTCTTTCAACGATTATTATTTAATCAAATTACCTGCAGCAACTGAGAGTGACGCAGAAGATCTGGCGGTTGATGGGTCACTGACCAGTATAACTTTGAGATTATTTTTCAGGATAATCCCCAGATATTTCCTCTTATCGGCCGGTGATTTTAGTATGGAGTCAATAATAGTTACAGTGGAGGGGTTTAGAGTGGTAGACAATGTTGACTCTGGGACTGACATTACCGTTGGATAAAATTGCGGCTGAGAATAATTCCCAAAGAAAGTTTTCGAATTCGCTTGTACTAATAATTTACGAACTTAGTTAGTCCAAAATACGTCACTCGAGAAAATGATGAGATGACTGGCGGAAATGAGATAAATATAAATCAAGAAGGTTCGGTGTAATCAAAAAATAGACGAATATAAATTTAGTTGATCAGAATTTTGTGTTATTTCACGCACAATCGAATTTGGAAACAAAATTTAAATTTGAAATATTACTTGTAATTTTGCTAAAGAATTTTGAAATTGTTGGGGCTTGAATTTAGATAAAAAGTGTAGCAGATTTGTGTTCTGACCGGATATCAATTGCGACTTGTTTGCCTACTATCTACTAATACAATATGTTACTCTGGCATTTCCTCCTTGACAAGAAATTCGAAATGATAAATGTTCAGAATTTGCATGGGAGTTTTGATTTCAGTATCAGAAAAGAAAACGATGCATAATGTTTTTGATACGCTGGATTCTTAAACAAGTCGAAAAATGGTTATATCAGGTTCAAAGTGTTTACTGTGTCCGAGTGAATTGTATTACTGAACATATGTGATATTGAAAATTGAATAACACAATTTTGACGAATTTATTAAATTATACTTGCTTCTGATAAACATATTGTACAAAGTGGTTAATTTTGAATAATTTCAGAATTTGGAGTTAGTACAGCAGATAATATTAAATGATTTGAAGTTCTGATGATTTCCCCTCGTAATTCATTCGCTGGTCCATTAATGTTTCTATCAAATCATTTTAATTTGAACCCGCAGCAATGTACTCTGGACCTGACAGCGGAAAGAAATCATGGCCATTCTTCCACGCTTTGACATCCTCAATCACTTTTGGGTCTCTCTGTGATAAAAGTTTTTTTAAGAAGAATCATTATTACTAATTTTGAATCAAGGTGTGATTCCAATCAGTTAAGCCAAAATATATTCCACGTGAAATATAAGAAAGTGACCTTGACCCCGAGGGCAGCCCAGTAAAAAAAGGTATTCTTAATCCTGATTGTCAAAGCTAGAGAAACTTAAGCTGGTTAGCGGGTGGTTCCTTATAATAATACTCTAGAATTAGAAACTCGCTACCTTAATAATCAATGAAGGCGGTTTGGAGCTTGTGTCCGGAACTGGTTTATTTCCTGCTCCCTCTTTTGACACAGATAAAACATGGACAGTTAAGCGTCTTCTCTTCTCAGCAGGAGGTCCAATGAGATTCTGAGGACAAACATAAATATTACAAAGTTTTGATTAGCGCAAGCAATTACAAAGATATCAAGAATTAAAAGTTCTAGACATTTTCTAAAGAATTGTAGTCAAAAAGTACATGATAATGAGCGATCCATAATTTATTGTTTGAAAATGGGCCTGAAATATCTGAAGTTGCATCAATTACAAATGAAGGCCCAACTCACTAAAAAGTAATCAATCACATTCTGTCGAGAAACATTTTCCAATTCCTTCGTTTCGACATTGTCTCTGTCAAATTGGAATTGACGCGAAGTAATCTCTCCCCAGATCTTTTTAGCCCGGTCTGCCATATTTTTCGGCTCCTCTTTCTTGCGCGAAATAAGTGAGGTTCGATGTTGTAGAAATTCTTCCTCCGTCAGGTTTCCCAATAATTTCTAAAAATTAATAACTGAATTATTCACACTACAATGCAATGTTTACTAAACCTAACAACTAATTTTGATTATAATTTTACTTGAAAATTCTCGAGGAAATCATCGACACGCGATTCTAAGAATTCTGGATGGTGATTACCCTGGACTTGGATTCTGTAACCCAAAGTTCCATTGGACTTTCTCACATCGCTCAAAACCACATAGCCAAGTTGCTCATGTGTTCTTAACTGATCAAAGCAAGGTTCACGTCCAATCTGATTAAGTAGTTGTATAAGAACATGTTCTCGTGTGCTTTGCAATCCTGACTGGTACAAGACCATGAGACATGAGTCCGAGTGAATTGGGTTCTCTTTTTTGTAAATGTGATCTGAGCCTAATCAAAAGATACACATTGAATTACATACCGATTGTTGTGTGAAATGTAACTGAGCATTGTTTTTCCTCATTTCCATCACATCATAACATCATAGACATTTCAGGCCAAATACCACACGCCGTATGAATAATGCCTATGATGCCTTGGCATTATACATGTTGCCTAGGCCGTATCGAACAATGTTTCGCATCATCATCATCATCATCAATTTAGGCAAAATACCACACGACAAATAAACAGTGCCTAGGTTAGGCCATCTAAACACAACCCGGGCAAGGCCCGGGCATTATACATGTTGTCTAGACCTTGTCCATATAGCGAGGAGTCGCCGGCATTGCAAATATGCCTAGTCATTACCTACAATGCCTGGTTGTATACATATATGAACTACAACACACAAATGTTAAGTTTCCACTGCTTATCTGAACTGAATATGTGATAAATTCTCAACAGAATTGAACAGGTATTTTAAGGAATACACCACGAAACTACTGCACAGGTGCCATAATTATAATTAACTGTAACGTATCTGAAACATCCAATTTTATATCCTGAGTCCGTATACTCGTACATATTCGACAATCCAGGAATTAGGACATCCTATTCCCTATTACCAAAACCAAACAGATGTGGTTTAGGGTTCACAGCGTGTGATGAAAGTGATGATGAATCGGAGTATTTCTTGTAATCATTCTGATTTTTCTCAATTTAATCCAGGAAAACTCTGAATTTTTGATTTACCAGCTTCCAACATGACTTCCCGTTGTCTCAAATTTTGTTCATTGGGAACAGCAGTTGTTTCCACTTCGTTCAACATTTTATGACAGCTCAAAACAAATTCTTTCGCCCCCTGTTTAGAAAGTGTAAAATGGGACATACTTATTTCTTCTCTGGAGGTCTTTTCAGTGTCTAAATAAAATTTTGATTTTTAGTACTATTGCTGAGAAATTTCCATAAATGAGCCATTCCAATTTTAAAGTTTTAATGAAGTCCTTGGAATATTTCATCAGACTATCGATGGTCACATCTGTAGAGTCAAATGAAACCTTTGTTTGTTAGCTATGAGTTTATTTCAAAACAAGTGATGAAAATGGTTAACCCATCTTTACCCGACATGAGAGCCCTGATTTCTTCATTAGTCCAACATTTTTCATGGAGAAGATAAGACATGTACCAGGAAGCATGAGAACGTGGTTCATCGATGTCCCAATCCTTGAGAGACCGTTCATATGATTCTTTTAAAACGTCGAATCGTTGAGGAATACAATTAAAATGAATAACTTTGTCCAATACATTATTTAACAAGACTCCCATCTTGTCATTGTAGCCGTCCAGGAATATCTAACAATAAGCGGAGATTTTAAATCGTAACAAACACAACCAACATCACATTTTCAACATAAATTCACAAATTGTATGCTGAATATGCGCCTTAAAATTGACTAACTTGAAGTCCATATTTTGTAGATTTAACATGAACCAAGAGACCAGCCATGGCAGCGTCGGAAAACTGTTCATTTATCGTATCGTCCAAAACTCGGTGAAGCATATGATTCAAGGCGGATGACAAAGGATCCTGAAGTGGAAGTGGACTTCAGAAAATTCAAACGAAATTGAATTAATTGCTCATGCAACTTTTGCCTCACTCGCGACTCTTGAGCATTTCTGACCAACCTGTACATTTCCAAAGTAATGAATCCTTTCGGCAACAGAAATTCGTTGTCTTGAAGGAACCAAACTCGTGAAAGGTCTCCGTTCATGATTAGGTCTGGAATTGTTCCCTAGAAATTATAATAGTGCTGCATTTAATTATGAGTAAACTGACTAATTCTTTATGATTTGCAAAATTTGTTCTTGAACTCTTCTCGGCTTCATGTCAAAATTAGTGGGAATATAATCATTCTTCTTCGGAACACTCAGATCACTGTGAGTTCCACAATTTGTCCATTTCTGAATCGTAATAATAAATTAATTATATCCTGACACTTCATATTCTTTCGAGACATTTTTAATAAACCATGAGTACCTGAATAACAGACTCGTCAATTTTACGAACAGAGTATTTGATTCCGTAGTTCGGTTCGGTTAGATTCACTTTCCCTTCATTATCCTTTGTACTGAGGATAACTCTGAAAACAACATATTATTGTGAAGTTATCACTGCAACAAGGGTGTCGCAGCACAGTGCCGTGGAACGGGTCTGTGTCCGCGCGGTCTCCTTTTAGTAAAGAAACGTCTAGTCGCCAGAATTCAGTAGGTATTGCTTCGTTTTGTATCTTAATTTTCTTAATGTGTATTTGTATCTTTTGTATTCGTTAATCGAATTGGTATTGAACTGAATTGAATGGTTTTGTGGAACATTATGACTTTAATAAAAAATTCTCTGACTCTGACTCTGTTTTGTGGTTTACACTAAAGAAAATCATATTCAAAATTCTTATAGTAATACTCCACATCTTACCGACCATTATTCGGTGTCAAATCACCAAGTATTCTGGTAATCAAGTCTGCATTGTAATCACTCAACTTCTTCCCGGCAATCAAGACATTTCCCAGTGTACAATTCTGAAAATATCAACACGATTTTAACTAATGATTAGTAGTAATGACCCGATAAGAAACAATTCGTATGACATTTTGCCCATTGTAACCACAGCACTGGATTTTAAATTCGATCATCACTGACAATACAGCCAGCATGGAAATGCTTAAAAATGTATAATTTTGCCCTTTAAAGAGTGTGTGAGAAAATTAGAGATTTGACTGCCCAATTCTCACGATCATTCTTGGAGTCATCCATTTCACGCAACGAACAGGACTCACACAATCCTCATATTGAAATTCAATTTCTTTGATCGCACGAATTTCTTCCCAAATCCATTTTTGTGGGCCATCCCTCCGAACTATTTCCAAGAACTTCAAGAATAAATACAGAAATAAGTTGAAACTTGAAAGTTTGCAACAGATAGTCTTTATCGGTGATTATAGCAATTTTAGTCCATAATCATGCATGTATAATGCATAATTACATCCATGATGAGGAATTTCAGACAGTTTAATCACCTGAAATATGTTATTAATGATATCCTCCACATTCTGGAGACCTTCAAGGGTCAACTCTACTTGGATCCCGAAGAAAGAAAATCCTCGTGCTGCACTGAAAATACTTCCGGCGCCCAAACTACTTATCCAGTTTTTATTCTTCAAGAGCAATGACAAACTCCCTTGTCCCTCGTACCCGATCAAGTAGGAGATGTAGCAGACAGGCTTTACAAAATTGTAAAAAAAAAATTCCTCAAAATGTTTGTAAATTAAACGTAAGAATTAGAGATTATATCTTACTCCGGATTTGTCTGAAACAGGAAATATTATGTCCATTCTTCTCAAGTCCGTCACAGGCAGAATGTCAACCCAAGTCTGGAGTTGATCAGGACCATAAGGATTCTCAGTCCATCTTGGCAGTTCGGCGTTATTGGATTTGACATCTGAAAACCGATTCTCAACTAGAGCCCGCAATTCCTCCAATGACTCTTTTCCAAAAACGCATAGGGTCATCAGATTTGAGGCGTAATAAGTCTTATGGAAATTCAAGAGAGCATCTCTGATATTTATGGATTTCTCGATTGGATTGGTCCAAAGTGTTGTTCGGCTTCCTAGAATTTGGCAGAATATACATTACGGTCTGGTTGGTGATACAAATTCACTTGTTGCGTTTCCACTGGAATGTGCCTTATGATCATGCAGCGTGTAATGTCTCGGTCTGTATAACAGTTCTTGTAGTTACTTTGGCATTATTCGCACTGCGACCTTACCTGTACCAAATTTTGTGTAGGGGTGAGATGGTTTAGAAATCACCTTCATAACCTCCACGTATCTCCAATCGTCATTCGGAATATTTTTCTCGTGCTCAGAATTTACGGAATTCACCTCACGCTCCAAACTATTTTCCCTGAAAAGTGGACTGATGAAGAATTGGACGAATCTGTGAGTGAGTTATAATCATTAATGTATAAAAGCTAAACACAATGCAATTATGCTGAAAAGAGATTTCCACACCTATCCAATGCTTCGGGAAGGGATTGCGGGTCTACGTCAAAATAATAATTTGTATGGTCATCGGCAGTGTAGGCATTTGTGTAGCCTCCATTTTCCTCAAAGAATTTAAAGAAACTATTTTCCTCTGGATATTTCTCTGTCCCGAGAAACAAAGCATGTTCACAGAAATGGGCCAGACCTGGCAACTCATCGGGATCGCTCATATATCCTGGGGTAAAAGTAAAATGTCTTGACAGAGTAATCTCGTAGGCATGTTTTTCTATATGATGTGAATTTCTGACAACGATTTCTATTCAGTCAAATTACCAACAGCGACCGAGAGTGACGCGGCAGATCTTTCGGTCAATGGGTCACTGACCAATATGACTTTGAGTTTGTTTTCCAGGATAATCCCCAGATATTCCCTCTTATCGGCCGGTGATTTTAGTATGGAGTCAATAATAGTTACAGTAGAAGAATTCAGACTGGTCGACGATGTTGGCTCTGAGACTGGATAGCTACAGCTGGGAGTAATTCCCATTGTATATAATTGCGATTTACGAACTCAATTCAGGGAGGAGTCACGTGAAAAAATGATCTAGCGGATATGTTATTGGGATAAGAAGAAATCAAAATGGTTTCGGTAGTCCGCGTCCAGTGGTTATTGAAAAGTGAGACGAATAATATTTTAGTAGATTAGAATTACGGTCGAATTTGGAAGCAAATATTATTGTTTAACTATTACTTTATATCACCTAACATAATAATCCGAATGGAATAATGTAGTACAAAATTTTTTGAAATTGTTAGGACTTAGGACTTGAATTTAGACAAAGTGAGAAAAAGCTTTTCGTTCAGACCGGATGTCAACTGTGACTTGACCGCCGACTGCTGCCTTGTGTAAGCTTTCATTACCTCCTTGACAACAAATTCGAAATGCTAGATGAATATTCGGAATTTTCAAGGTTTTTTTGATTTCAGTATGAGAAAAGGAAACATATAATGCATGATGTGTTTGATACGCTGGATTCTGAAACAAGTCGAAGAAGTTTGAAAATGCTTATATCAGGCATGAATGATTCTTTTTATAAAACGTTTGTGTGTTTACGCGCGTGTCTAAGTTATAGGAAAAACAGTATTCACAAAATAACTTGTTTGGGACTGCAGTTCTGAATGTATAGAATAATTGAAAACAAGGAGACTCGTTAATCAAATATCGGTTAGGTAATTCATATTTGCAACATTTATCCATTGATTTTAGTAAATTCGTGCTGTGAATTTTATTATTGAACATGTGATATTGAAAATTGATTAGCACAATTTTGATGAGTTAATTTCGTTACACTACGCTTCTGATAGATTGTAGAAAGTCGATCATTCTGAATAATTTTGAAATTGGGAGTTAAAGACAGACAAGCTGAAGTGATACGAAGTTCTGAACTCCTGCTCTGGTAATTAATTCATTCTACAATTCATTTATGTTTCTATCCAATCATTTTAATTTGAAATCTCAGCCGCAGCAATGTACTTCTGGACTTGGCGCTGGAAATAAATCATGGCCAATCTTCCACGCTTTGACGTCCTCAATCACTTTTGGGTCTCTCTGTGACAAAAGTTTTAAGAAGAACCATTATTACTCATTTTGGATGATTCCAATCGGTCCAAGCAAAATCGCATGAAAATATATTCCGCATGGAATGTAAGAAAGTGGCCTTGACCCCGACATAAGAATTGCGTAATACTACTGTTGATGACAAACCTAGAGAAACTTAAGCGGGTGGCTTATCATAATAAACCTGAGAAATTCTTTACCTTAATAATCATTGAAGCCGGTTTCAAGTTGGTTTCCGGAACTGGTTTATTTCCCGCTCCCTCTTTCGACACAGATAAAACATGGACAGTTAAGCGTCTTCTCCTCTCATCAGGAGGTCCAACAAGACTCTGAGGACAAACATAAATATTACAAAGTTTTGATTAGCATGCGTAAAGAAAAATTATGGCAAAAGGCACATGATGATGCTACCCATAATTTATTGTGCGGCCTGATTCTGAAAAAAAAAATTGTATCAATTACAATTGAAGGCCCAACTCACTGAAAAGTAATTAATCACATCCTGACGAGAAACATTTTCCAATTCCCTCATTTCGACATTGTTTCTATCAAATTGGAATTGACGAGAAGTAATCTCTCCCCACATCTCTCTAACCCGGTCTGCCATATTTTTCGGTGTATCTTTCTTCAGCGAAATCAGTGAGGTTCGATGTTGTTTAAATTCTTCCTCCGTCAAATTTCCCAGTAATTTCTAAAAATTAATAACTAAAATATTATCACTACAACCAATGTTTAATCAAACAGCAATTCATTTTGATTGTAATTTTACTTGAAAATTCTCGAGGAAATTATCGACACGTGATTCTAAGAATTCTGGATGACGATTACTCTGGACTTGGATTGTGTAACCCAAAGTTCCATTGGACTTTCTGACATAACTCATAACCACATAGCCAAGTTGCTCTTGTGTCCGTAACTGATCAAAGCAAGGTTCACGCCCAATCTGATTAAGTAATTGTATAAGAACGATTTCTCGAGTGCTTTGTAATCCGGACTGATACAAGACCATGAGACATGAATCCGAGTGAATTGGGTTTTCTTTCTTGTAAATGTGATCTGCGCCTAATCAACAGATGTTAACATTGTTAAGACCGTGTTAAGGCTGTGTGTCTAATCAATTTCTCCTCTGAACCGGAGATGTCATAAATGCTCAATAGAATTTAATATGTATTTTAGGAAAGATGTAGCGAAACTTGTGCACTCGTGTCATAACCACAACTGTAATTAATTGTCACACTTCTGAACATACAATTTTATGTACGGGGTGGCTAATCTGCGTTTTTTCCAACTCAGTAAGCAGAATATCCTTCTGTAAATACATATACTTCTTTGCTATCAATTTTTCACCTTCTTCCCCTTGACAAAACTTAACAGTATTGTGCATTGCGATCTATTACCACAAAACACATATCTGGCGAGCTTGCCACGTTCGTCTTTACAGAGAATGGCAGTCGCTGTGAGTATTTCTAGATATCATTCGGATTTTCAACAAATAATCCAGTCAATCTCTGTATATTTGAATTACCAGCCTCCAACATGACCTCCCGTTGCCTAAAATTCTGTTCATTGGGGACAACAGTTGTATCCACACCGTTCAACATCCCATGAGAGCCTAAAACAAGTTCTTTCGCATCCTGTTTAGAAGATAGAAAATGTGACATTATTATTTCCGAAAATTCATAATATCACATAGAGCACTGCGGACAATATTGTATTTTCTAAGTACTGTCGCTGTGAAATTTCCATAAATGAGCCATTCCAATTTTAAAGTTTTAATGAAGTCCTTGGAATATTTCATCAGACTATCGATGGTCACATCTGTCGAGTTAAGTGAAGCATTTAGTCTGGTAGCTCTCTGTCAATTGATTTCTAAACAAATGACGAAAATGTTTTCTCATTTTTACCAGCCATGAGAGCCCTAATTTCTTCATTAGTCCAACCTTTTTCATCAAGAAGATAAGACATGTACCAGTTAGCATGAGAACGTGGTTCGTCAATATCCCAATTTTTGAGAGACCGTTCATATGATTCTTTTAAAACGTCGAATCGTTGAGGAATACAATTAAAATGAATAACTTTGTCCAATACATTATTTAACAACACTCCCAGCTTGTCATTGTAACCGTCCAGGATTATCTATACGGAGTTCCAAAGGAAATTTCAAATAATAATAACAGTCAAAGCTAGATCTTCAACATTTCCAAATAATACGCAATTCATAAATTGTATATTGAATGTGACTAACATCAAGTCCATATTCTGTGGAATTAACTTGAAATGAGAGACCAGCCATGTAAGCGTCATAAAGTTCCTCATTTAGCGTATCGTTCAAAACACTTTCAAGCATGTCATTCAAGGTGGAGGACAAAGGATCCTGAAGTGGAAGTGGGCTGTACAAATTTCTAATCAGGTAGAATCGCTCAGAAAATTTAAATCGAGCTTATGAACATTTCTTATCAACCTGTATATTTCTAAACTAATGAATCCTTTCGGCAACAGAAATTCATTGTCTTGAAGGAACCAAACCCGTGAAAGGCCTTCATCCATGATTAACTCTGGAATCCTTCCCTGGAAAATACAACGATCCTGCATATAATTACGCAAAGAATGTATGTTTTGCAAAACTTATGTATACTTCATCTCTTCTCGGCTTCATGTCAAAATTAGTCGGCATAAAATTGTTCTTCCTCCGGAGACTCAGATCACTGTGAAGGCCACAATTTGTCCATTTCTGAATTGTAATAAGAAATAACAGCCTGACACAAATTAGTGCAATATTCTCAGAGATTTTAAATATACCATGAGTACCTGAATAACAGACTCATCAATTTTACGAACAGAGTATTTTATTCCGTAGTTCGGTTCGGTTAGATTCACTTTGCCTTCATTATCCTTTGTGTGAAGGAGAATTCTGAAAACAACATATTATTATGAAGTTATCACTGCAGCAAAGTTTCCTCCTGCTGTTTAATTGAGTGGAGATCTATGAGTAGCGAAATACTCCACATATTACAGTCTTACCGACAATTCTTCGGGGTCAAATCACCAACCATTCTGGTAATCAAGTCCGGATTGTAATCACTCAAACAGTTCCCGGCAATCAAAACCTCTCCCAGTGGATAAATCTAAAAATTATAGCAAGAAGGATCAACTGTTAGGTAGTTTTTCTAATGGTGCTTTACATGAAACAATTCAGGTAATTTCATTTATTTTCGACCGAACAATATTGTGTAGCTAAAAAGATCTCGATGTCCATTACTCACAATCATTCTTCGAGTCATGTAAGTAACGCAATCGAGAGGATCCGCACAATCCTCATATTTAAATTCAATTTCTGTGATCGCACGAATTTCTTCCCAAATCCATCTTTGTGGACCATTCCTTCGAAGTATTTCCACATACTGTAAGAAAAGGAAATCGGAAAAAAAATTAAACTTGAAGTTTATGGTATATGGCAGTTTCATTACCTGAAAAATATGAGTAATGATATCCTCAGCATTCTGGAGACCTTCAAGGGTCAGGTGTGCAAGGATTCTAAACAGAGAAAAGCCTCGTATATCGACTACGATGCCAGCACCCAAACCACTTATCCAGTTTTTATTCTTCAACAGCAATGACAAACTTCCTTGTCCCTCGTACCCGATCAAGTGGGAGATGTAGTCGATGGGCTATATAGAATTATTACATCAAATTGTACAAGAATACATAAAATATACAATATGTAAAACATAAAAATGTGTTTGCCATTGCCGAACTTAAGATTAATATCTCACTGCGGATTTATAGAACTCGGTGGTGTCTGGAACAGGAAATATTACTTCTATTCTTCTGAAGTCCATGACAGGCAGAATGTCAACCCAAGTCTGTAGTTCATGAACCCCATAAGGATTCTCAGTCCAGCATGGCAGTTCGACGTTATTTGATTTGACATCAGAGAACGGTGGCTCAACTAGAGCCCGCAATTCCTCCAACGACTCTTTTCCAAAAACGCATAGGGTCATTAGATTTGAGGCGTAATATGTCTTATGAAAATCTTTTAGAGCATCTCTGACGTTTACAGCTTTTTCCATGGGCTTGGTCCAAAGTGTTGCTAAGCTTCCTAAAATGTTGGCACAATATATTATCCTTTAGTTTACGACACAAATTCGTTTATTTCAAGTTGCGGGTTGCGTTCCGCGTGCAATGTTACTCTAATCCATAGATTGGCTTAGAGTATTAGTTCTTGTAGTTAATTTTTGGTAGTTCAGAAATTACCTGTACCGAATTTTGAGTAGGGGTGAGACGGTTTAGAAATCACTTTCAAAACCTCCATGTACCTCCAACGGTCATTGGGAATATTTTTCTCGTGCTCAGAATTTACGGCATTCACCTCACGCTCCAAACCATCTTCTCTGAATAGTGGACTGATAAAAAATTGGACGAATCTGTGAGTGAGTTAATTATTTTTTTACTGAAGCTCAATTGCTCAGTGCTCTTCGCGATGATACAGGTGTACAAACAGCTCTCACTCTGCTGGGGTTCAATTGGACCTCGGCTATGTATATCAACTAATTAGTATATTTTTTTTAAGTACAGATTTTCCACACCTATCCAATGCTTCAGGAAGAGATTGCGGGTCTACGTCAAAATAAAAATCTGTATAATCATCGGAAGTGCCTGCATTAGTGTAGCCTCCATTCTCCTCAAAAAATTTCATGAAACTATTTTCCTCTGGATATTTCTCTGTCCCGAGAAACAAAGCATGTTCACAGAAATGGGCCAGACCGGGCAACTCAACGGGATCGCTCATACATCCTGGGGTAAAAGTAAAAGGAGTGACAGAATAATTAATCACGCTGCCATTAAAATTTTAATGAACGGGTCTTGGTTGAATTTCCTTTACTGATTTTTAATTAATGAATTTACCCGCAGCAACTGAGAGTGACGCAGCAGATCTATCGGTTGATGGGTCACTGACCAAAATAACTTTGAGTTTATTTTTGAGAATAATCCCCAAATATTCCCTCTTATCGGCCGGTGATTTTAATATGGAGTCAATAATAGTTACAGTAGATGAGTTAGGAGTAGGAGTAGTCGACGATGTAAACGCTGGAACCGACATTACTCTTGGATAAAATTGGTATCCGAATCCGGCAGTAATTCGCCAACTGAATTTTTTGATCGACTTGATTTGTATTAATAATTTGAGAATTCAATTCAAGTGTCTGTAGATAAATAGAAATAATCATCAGAAGGCCATTTGGATAAGGAAATGTCAATGTTTCTGTAGCCTGGGTACGATGAGATTAAAAGGCAGATGAATAAGATTTTAAGTTGACCAGAATTTTGTATTTCACTCACAGTCAAAGGAAGAAAATATTATTTTTTGAGATGTCACTTTGTATTTCTGCTAGGATGACCTAGCATGATAATCATAATTAAAAAAATATAATACAAAAAAATTCGAAATTTTTAACTTGGATTTTGATAAAATGTAAAGTAGCTTTACTGGATCACCAGATACCAATTGTGACTTGACTGTCTACTACTGCCTGTGTTAAGCTTAATGCCCCCTTGACAACAAATTCAAAATGCTAGATCGAATTCCGGAATGTTCAAGTGATTTTTGATTTGAGTATCATAAAATGTTTTTGATTCACCGGACACCAACCTCAGGCTAGTAGTATTTGCCCGTATTTCAAAGGCCTGTCAATTTAGTCGTCGAACTCCGAAAAATTGGAAGTTAAAGTGCTTGTACTAAAATGATCTTATAATTTTTATTTCACTAGTATTTCAACAGTGTTAACTACTAATCATAAGAATAGAATGCACTGAATGATTGATTTATTATAATGGTACAATGAGAGGTGTCAGGAACGATGTATTCAGAATTCAGACATTCAATTGTTCTTACTCTCTTAAATTAAATGCTACAGATTCTGAATCAGTGGTGGGTAGTGTCGGCAATGACCCACCGATACTTCCATTCCCAATCCCAGGATTTGGATGTTCTGAGCTTCGGAATTGCAGTAGAATAACCAAATACGTCGTGATTGAAGAGAAAATCTGTAAAAGATAAATATGAATTTAAAATCCATTGAAATAAGCGAACAATGCAACATCGAGTAACCAGTTCAATTTGCGGTTATTTAACTTACAGATGTTAAAACGTGACGACTCAACGTAAAGTAATTGTTGGCCGTAATTTCCGGTGGTTTTCTGTGCACTCTCATTCCAAGGAATTGGATCTGATTTAGTTCAAGAGAGAAATTTTAGTTCACGAATGATATTCTTGACAGGAGTAATTCAAAAGTTCTTACTCTTTCCTTCAAAGCCGTACTTTTGACAAATTTTATATTTCTCTCCAATTCAATCATAACGCTTTTACTCTCAAGTGTAAGTTCATTCGAATTTGATCCAAGGACATAGAGTGAGTTGGAAAATAATACAATTGGAATGACAAGAGAAACGTGATTAACTTGGAATCCATTAAAATAACCCCAACTCACACAGAAGAAAGTGAATATGATCACTTGTACAATGCTAAAGAAACACTCGGCAACCAATTTCATTCCAAAATGAGTGTTAAAGATCTTAACCTGATTCTCTACTTTGTAAAATAAATCCAAGCAATTTTGGAGTTGATTTGTTTTCGAATCAACAGTCAAGGAAATATTATGATCTTGAGACTGCAAAATAGAAACGATTTCTTTGCGAATAATTGTAAAACATCCTGTGTATAATTTAATGAAGAAACTCAACCAAATAACATGAAACGTATGAAACATGAAATAAGAATACCAAAATGTACTGACAAGAAAAGTTGCTGGGTCAGGTCTGTAATGAGTTTTCAAAATATTTATATGTCGACCCTGGGATAATTCACTCAATCCAAAACAAATGGTTATTACAGTCAGAATGATTATGAAGATTGAAATTTGTTGGACAGATTTACGAATTGATTTTTGAATTTTGTTAAAGACTGCTCTGTATTCGTCATCCCTGATGTCTACACCTTTTTGCACAAAATCCGTGACTAGTGCAACATTCGTCTTCCAAAACTTTAACCCTTCTTCCCATCTGATCAAATTGAATATTTTTAATACAACGCTGGATATGCTAGAAATACATCCGCTCATTGTGATCACAATATACTCTGTTTGGTCAAAACCGATGGGAAGGCTGCTTTTCTCCATTACGTAGAAAATAACAAAGCAAACTAATACAATACTGGTCAGTATTGGCGTCAAAAGACCAAGTTTTTTGAATTTTAGTTTGTTTTCTGCAATGTTCAAAGGGATGTAACCCATTCCTTGCACACCGTACAAAGCCCATTTCGCGGTGTCGATGAGTAACTCTTCTTCCGTACACATTTTATATTTCACTTGAGAAGGCAGAGTCAATCAACAGTTTTAACTTCCTCTCACTCTGGACTCAACTCACGATGAAACTGCTGAAATTGGAGAAAATAAAAATTGACATTTACTGTAAAATAGAAGGAAATCACTTTCTATGTGAAAAATCAAATACAATTGTAAAACTTGAAAAATTATTGTTGGTAGAAATTAATATAAGCTGGACACTTATGCCTACACTTTTCTGAATTTCACATGAGAAGTGAGTTCCTTTACAAGTTTCATTTATTCCGAAATAATTTTCGTTTCTATTTAAGAATTAAATAAACCTACTTTCTTGATTTTGACTCACAAATTGAACTTTAGATTGTGCCTCGTCTGCTCCAGCTATTAATTTGACCAATCCAATATAGACTTTAGATTATATAAGTTTTTTCAGACAAGTAATTCGGACAAATTGATTGGGGAGGCCTATAAATATGTCATAAAGGAAAAAATGACATTAAAATCGACTCATTAAAATAAAAATACTTTTGTTCTCCTTCAACTAATCAATAGAGTCTGTCGCACCTATTTGTATACTGACAAGGGGAAGCCGCGAGGTGACCCCTGGACTTTGACACGCCATATTTTTGCATGCGCCTCCCATCCATGGGAGGCGCATGCTCCTTCCCTGGTCCGTAAGGGTTATGTATATGGGGTAAAACTTCAAAAATTAGTAGTTGGAGGTGTTTTCACTTCAACACGAAAATATTGTCCAAACCCCACTCAGGTCATGCCAGTGCACCCAAAAAAAAATATGGCGTGCCAAAGTCCAGGGGTCACCTCGCGGCTTCCCCTTGTGAGTCGCAAGCTCGCAAGGCTACCATTGTTGATTGGCAGTGATCATTAATAAATTGGCAATTTTTCTCTCTCAACAAATATAGATTGTCAATAGATAACATATTGCTATTATAAAAGTTTGTACTGTTCTTTGGAGAGTTATATTTCAATTCTCTGTACAAATATACTTAACTGTTCGGAATAAAAGCGCATGTCCATTGTGTGAAATATCAATTAATGAGAGTACAGTAATATGAAATTATTCCACTTTATTCAACCCAGAAAATAATTACATAATTAATTCACAATGTTTTCCGAATGCTCGTTATTAAATTATAAATTATATTGTTTCAACACAGAATTGACGCTAAATCGATTCAGCATATGAATTGAAATTGGGGTATAGGATTTACTTTGTGTTATTTCGTGTTACTCTTGTTTTAACATTCGTACTCCTATTGTTCCCATTATTCAGTCACAATATCAAGTCTTCAAATCTAATTCACTCAAAACATTTTTAGAAATTTCTTTTCAAAACTAAGAAAATGACGACTGAAGAAGAGTTACTTGTAGACACAGCCAAATGGGGTTTACCAGGTGTACAGTGGATGGGCTATATGCCCTTACACATTTCAAAAAACGAACTTAAATTCAAGAAATGTAGCCTAACTGCTTGGATCCCAATATTATCTAGCATTTTATTGATTTCTTTACACATTCACTTTGTGTTTGGAATACACAGTCTCCCAATAGGAATCAATAGAACAGAATATACCGTTCTCACTATCAGTCAGGCTCTATTTAGTTTTTCCACCGTTGCATTGAAAATGCTAAATCTGATTAGATGGAAACAAGTTCTCAAATTCTGGAAAATGAACGTTGGTCTGATCACCGAATTTAGTAAGAGAGATATTCAGCTCGATCAAGGCAAACATCGGGCTGTGTTTACCAAAATCCGAAAGTCCATTCGAAATTCTGCCATTCAATTTTTGGTGCTTGTCATTTCTTTGTCAGGAGTTTCCATACTGCTAGGTTTGTTGGAACTAGCGAAAGGAAAATCCGTTTGGAACAGCAGTTATATTCCCAATTCAACTAATTTTATTTTCAATACAATTTGGTACCATTATTTGATATTCCATAATTTTCATGGAGTTTGGATTTGTTTCTATATTAAATTATACGCTGGGTGTTTCACAATTATTCGAAAAGAAATTGTGGATATTTTAGAGTCACAAAATTCAAATATTTCTATTAGTATAGCAGTTGACTCCCAAACTTCTAGACTTCAGAATTGTATTGATTTGTTTCACAAAATTGAAAGTCAGGTTAGGAACTTCAACAGCCATTTTGGCGTGAAATTGATATTCGAGTGTTTGTTTAGTATTATCCAAGTGATTATATTCATATTTTTTGGGGTGAGCTTTGGCTATTATAATGGACTGCAATTGGTTCACATTTCATTCATAGCTCCGATTCTTTTATTCTCTAACACACTTTACACACTTGGTTCAAATTCTAATGAGCTCACACTTGAGAGCAAACGTGTCATGATTGAGTTGGAGAAACGTATTAAAATTGTCAAAAGCACAGCTTTGAAGGAAACGGTAAGAAAAATGTGATGGAGAAAACATTAGTGTACACAATTCATATTACAGACTTTGTGTAAAATAGAAGTTTCATTTTCAACGTATCGATTTATCTAAGGCTTTATTTCAAACTCTATAATCCCATTGTAGATTCAATTTCTTGGGACAAGGGTCTTTAGAAAGCCACCGGAGATTACAGCCAATAATTACTTCACACTAAGTCGGCAGTTATTGACGTCGGTAAGGATTAATATATGTCGAATCATTATTAAAAATTCTTCAAAGGTGCCTTGAATTCCAATTATTTGTTTGAATTCCAGATTTTCTCGTCAATTACTACATATTTAGTCATCCTACTTCAATTTCGAGGGACTGAACACCCAATTCATTCAAATGAGACAACAATTTCAGAAAACGCACAAGAAATTCCGCACTCCTAGATGTAATAAATTACGCAAACGCAATTTATTTCAATCTTATATTATTATGAGTCAATAAAAGTGCAATAAATTGTAATAAAAAATCATACAGATAGCTTGGAATAATGAATGATTATCACACAATTTTTTAAAGACATTTAATTAAATAGGACGGTTGCCGCGGCATGGAGTATTTAGTAGAGAAGAATATTGTAAAACATTTTCATATTGTTTGACGTACTTAGTCAGAAGGAATAGTACTTACAGGGATACGATTCTAAATTTTTGCAAGTAATTAAAAATGACAAAGAAATACCCCTCTCTTGGTTGTTCATCTAACCCCTGCATACTCTGTAATATTCCACTCGCTAAGGCTGGAAATACTGTAGCTCTCGTTGGATTTTTTGTGAGTGGAAAACCTTACCATACAATAAAATAAAATCTCACTTTAAGAAATGATAGACCGAAAATCATATCAAAGAAATTACAATGAAATGCTACATTAGTTGAATTATTGGGCTATCTGTGTTTAGCTAAAAATTCTGACTTTAAAAATTTCAACCATTTTTAGATAACATTGACAGTCGTCATGTTTTGGTTGCTTCTAATGGGAATTACTGAAAGTTGGGCAAAAACGTCTCGTTACGATACCAATGAGCGCTACAGCATGATGATTGAGGAGAACAGAAATCATCACCGATTCTCAACATTTTCTAAGAAGAAATACATGGAAGTCCAACTCACAATTTACGGTAGTACTTTTTATCAAGACTCTACGAGTACGTATGTGGCACCCGGATTTTAATGTTGACAATACAAATTCATTTTCTTTCCAATAGTTTCCGGGTTTCTGTTGGCCTTCTTGAACATTATAACGGACGGTCTGCTGTATTTTCTAACAAATCATGTATGTGACTCGTTTGTTAATGTACAGGGTGATTCACAACTTTACCACCTAATTTTATTCTGATTTATTTCTAGCAAGTAGTAGCGTCTTTAACCTGGTTTGCCGCCCGCCTTCTGTGGATGATATTTTTGATTACCGAAACTATTGTCAACATCATAGACTTCATTGAAATGGAGATGATGCCAATTGAAGTCAAATCAAGGAGAATGTGGAGGTCCACGCAAACTGAACTCGGAATGCTCATTTTTATTTACATAATATGTTTACTCGTAGATCTTTACTTTACTTGGGTCATCGGAGTTTACATTAGATTTTTAAGGGTTGAGACAAAGCGAATGAAGATGGAATTGAGAGCAATTGGGCCTCTGATTCGAAAGGGAGGGGATAAAACCACAAAGGGTGCATTTGTTGTGGCCGTCACTGATAGTCATGTAGATTCGTCTAATTATAGCGGTTTGGCTGTCAGATCAACGATTGCGGAAACGAGTCGGATGTCTTCATTGGGAACGGGGAGTAGTCTCTCTTCTGAGCCGCCAGTTTACAATCCAAACGATTTCTCTTCTGGCTCAAGAACTCCCTTACAAAGTGTTCAGACTAAAACGAGTAATTAATTAATATGTACTTGTCCAGTTTTCACGTAACCTTAACTAATGCATTTTTTGTGCTAATTAATCAAAGGAATAAATTCAATAGGAAAAGATTGTGAAGATAAAGCTTGTCCTTCACTATAACTACATTGTAAATTGTATATGAGGTCTAATTATTAATATCCTAAACTTCGTCATTCAAATTATTTCGCAGCATATCTGCATATCCTAACCTGGGCACAGTTATTCCACTAGTCATTCTGCAAACCCAGCTTGCGAACAGAAAATGCAGAATGATTACACTAGTATTTCCTGTCGTACCAAAAATGTACCAAATCTGTTGTGGATTAAAATTTTATCACGACTCAAATGATTCTTTCAAATCGTCTTTGACTAATGCACAGTGAACTTTTCTTGGAAAGTTACAAACTTGCCGTTAAATGTTACCCAGAGTTTTGTCGCCAATGCCAAACTGTTCAGAAGGTTTACGTTATAGTTAATTTAATTTGAATAAATTGTATCCAACTACTTCTGTACATTATTCAAATACATTTCATTTCATACCGTTATCTATTGAGTTCAATAAGACCTGTTCACGTTACTAATTTTTTTGTTATTAAGAGTTGATCTTCAAAATAGAACTTTGAAATAGTAATGACGCGTACGCATGTACTGAATCCAGGTTCATTTGATTGCACGGGATAATAGATTTGTGGTTGAGATCTGTCTTTCGCATATGTACCTCAATCCAATTGAACGACCAAGTAATTTATTTGAAATGGAATGCTTTCACTTCTATCAAACACGTATCATTAGAATTTCCAATAAAGTACAGAAATTGGATGTTAACTCAACTGACGAAGATGAATATCTCCACTCTCAAACTCAATTTAATATCTAGAGGATTAGCTAGGAAATTCGGATATCTGGTTGGGCTATATGCTACAGGCTCAGCACTCAGCAGGACAACAGGTTAGTTTATTTTACGGCATGACCTCATGTGGTGAGATCATACACGTAAGTAACCCGGGACGCCCACTCTCAGGAAACACTAGTATAATCGTCATGTAGTCCATGTAACATGGATCTCTATCGTAGTACATGTGTTTCCTTCATG
The DNA here is from genome assembly GCA_034700305.1 of Protaphorura armata. Classification (NCBI taxonomy): domain Eukaryota; kingdom Metazoa; phylum Arthropoda; class Collembola; order Poduromorpha; family Onychiuridae; genus Protaphorura; species Protaphorura armata. The sequence continues at coordinate 46,874 of JAQIXO010000045.1, forward strand.
TGTTCACAGAAAGTGGTCAAATCAGGCAAAGCGATCAATTGTTTGCGGGTATTTTTTCCTTCAGAAAAAAACAATGTTAAATATCCTGATCTGGTACAGGGTGGTTCAAAATTTGTGCTCATCCGAATGCGGGATACCAGCCAAAGTGAAAACTCATAGAAAATTGTAGTTCTTCAAAAATTACTTTGAGGAACTTTGAATAATTAGTGGAAATCAGCAAAGTCCAATAATTATTTGATTTTTTATTTATTTTTAGTTACGGAAAGTTCGTTGTACCCAAGAGATCCTCTCGGTGATTATGTTCCTGTAACATGCAAATGCATGAATAGAGAGTGAAAGTAGGATTTTCGGGGTTTCCTTTTGAATGGAACAAATTCAGGGACCCGAAGTAAGAATATTATATGATTTTACATTGTAGAAGTTGATCCATGGAATTCATCGTTGGCAGGCTGTGCTTGCCTGTGTGCCTGCGCCGCGTCGTTCCTGTCAAAAGCCCACGCTCCTGTTGACTCCCAAGCTCAAGGTTTTTCAAGCGCAATAAGAGATTTAGTGAAAGTTTGGCTGGACCAGACTTGCCCTACTTTCTCCTCCAGTATAGATTTCCTCCTTTCATCAAACACACTCATCTCAACTTTCACTCATTCAGTTCTTTCTTCCTCTGTCAATCTCTCACACTACATCTACACTTTTAATCAAAAACATTCAAGAAGAAAAAATACAATTCCACTTTCTAGTGCAGTGTCGTCGTTATGGCCAAACAGTTAAAGGGAGGTCACTTGCTCCGCTACAAAAGTAAGAAATTAAACTATGTGCCAATTTTAATTTTAATTGTTAGGATTTTTTAGTGTAATTATTATTATCAAGCATTCAGATAGCAAACCAATGCATGATTGCAAAATTTGGATTTTTTAGAAAAACTATTTTGGAAAGGAGAATGGAAAGAAGAGTGGATTATTCTGTACGAGAATAGTAATTTAGTTTGGTACAAAAATCGGGATCATCCAACTCCGAGTGGTGGGATTCTAATCTCAGACTCTCCAGAATTATTAGCTGTTGGACTATGGACACTTCGAATTCCAAACAGACCCATGGACTTACCGAATGGATTTCATACAAGGCAATTGATTGCACTCGGGACAAAGGGTCAACAAAAAGTTCATTGGTTTCTTTGCAAGTCAGAGGATGAAATCAAGTAAGGATTATTCCACTGCACTCTATCCTTTCTACTTGAATGCATTCCTTTTTATTTCGCAATAATTTAAGGAGTGAGAGTGTACAGGGTGGTTCATAAGTAACTGACAAGCTTTTTACGTTGTTCATATATGTTTTATTTTTATTTAGAAGAGATCATCCATCTGTTTGAATTTTTTTTTGCATAGATTAAAAGAATATTTAATCCGAACGGAATCAAATGAAATAAAATATACTATTATCTTACATCGTTTGTTGTCTGTTCGGCGAGATAAACGAATATTGGATTGGGATTCCAGGATAACATAAACGAATTATTTGATTCTATTAAAAATATACGCATCATTCTATTGCAAGCTAGTAGTAAATGTCGTTAATTAACGTTATACATATGCAGTGTAGTCGGTCGAATTAATTAAGAGAATGTAATGTCAAAACTTCACATAATTAATCTGTTAGATTTTTTTTGCTTAGGTTAAAAGAACATTTAATCCGAACGGAATTATAATGAAATATTGATTAACGTTTTGTACAGTACAGTCAGTAATAAAAAGTCTTCGTAAATTAAACGTCTACTTGATCCGAACTTAATGAAAGTCCTTTTGAGGACTAAAGTTTAATACAAAATCATTAATTAACACATAAATCTGTTTGATTTCAGTGAATGGATGACTGCAATTAGTAATACGGTGAGTCCGTCTATTTAATATTCAATTTGCATAATTATATACAAGATGTGTAGGAGTTGGGATTTTATCCTCAATAATAATATAAATTTCTAATAAAATTTTTCAGCTTCCTGCTCCACCGACCAGAGCTCAAAATAAAATAAGTTACAGTGCAATGAATAAGTCCTTTGATGACGTAATGGGGACGCCAAACCATTTAAGAAGTAAAGTAGCCGCCGCGACGACGGGGAAACCAAGAGCTTTAACTGATTTAAAATTTACAAGTAAGTCCATTCCAAAACTTTTTTTTACAACTCTCAAGGACTATTACTTAATCAGTGTCTATCTCCGTCTCTGTACTTATAAAATATGAGTGTGTTTAGTTTCATCCTTGTAACATAGAAAAGTCAGAGACGAACCCAGCTTAGAAAATCGGGGGGTATTTTGACCAAATCTGTATACGCTTCTCATGTACGTACATATGTGCGTAAGTATAGCCCGGTACCGCTAATTTTTTACAACCTCAAATGGAATGGAATGATCAAAACTTTTAACATTTGCGATTTCTGTTTTTTTATTCTCTTTCGTAATCGAGCCTTCGTTCGTGCTCGTATAATCGTAAAATTTCACGCTGCGTTGGATTAACCTCCTATACAATTTTCACCCACGCAAGTCCATGTACCTGAAACACACTGGAGAAAGTTGGAAACTTTCCCCATAAAATGATTTTGAAATCTCATGGCTCACACGTTTCCTGGTCTCCTCGGCTCGAGTGTCTGTCTGTGCTGACTGTGCTCTGTCTTAGAAGGCTTGTACTCATTTTAACCCTAAGACTTTCTTTTCGTCCGTTCCTTTTTTTTCTTTTCTCCTCAACTCCCAAGACTATTGATCCAACCAACGCAACGTGTCTTGGACTTGGACCGACTGGATCCACTACATTATATAACTTTGTACATGGAAAATTTTAAGACGCTGGTTGGGACAGCTCGTTTTATGCTCCGGGACTGATTCTGACAAGGAATACCATTCAGACGTCAAATTTAGATCAAGTTAGGATACAAGTGTCGTGTCAGTCAGTCAAAATAATCACTATTTCAAACATATATGTAATTTGGCTTAAGTGCACCTAATATTTATTAAGCATAAAGTTATCCATGTTAGAGTGTCCGGAATGTAAGACACTCGACAACCCAATTAGCTGCTCAATTTTACATCCGAATTTTATTCCTTGTGAAATTGATTGCCGTCTCGAGTCGACAATCTTTGTTTTCACTTTCACTTTCTCCACTTTCTCCACTTTCACCATGTATTCAATTTTTTTCAATTTCCTTATGGGATGGCATGGATCTCGTATGAAGTCCAAAGTTGAATCCGACAACCAATTTATGTTCCTTCAAATTGAGTTGATAAAATGAAGGAGAAAAAAAATGAAAGAAGGAGAATAAGTATAAAGATATGACGAGAGGTAGAGGAGAGGATGACGGTCGTCGAGTAGGTAGATGATTTAGTGAGCTCAAATGGAACGGAAATATGAACTGAAAATGATGGACCATTTGGAATAGTACTAAAAAGAGTTGATCCAGAAATAGAAAGTACTTCGGGCTAAGGCTGAGTAATGAAGGGAAAGAAATTTCTAGTATTTGACAATAATGTAAGCTCTAACTTTTCCCGGGTAAGACGAATCTCGTGGTAACATCCTAAGCTTTCCTGTAAATGTTGTGGGCAATAAGAAATGATGTTCATATTATGTTCCCCTCTGTGAACAATCTTTTAAGAAATAAATTGGAATACGAAGCCAGCAACGGCTGATTGTAAAATTTGCATATTTTGATATTTCATGCGAATTGTAATCGTACTTTACACATCGCAGAAAATATTTCTGCCTATAACTCCGGATTCGACAAAAAAAAGTTACAACGTGTACTATCCGGCTTTCTCAAGGCCTTCACTAAAGAGTAATTATAAGTGTCCTGAGAGGAGACCTAGAGAAGAAATTGACCCATGGCACGGCAGGGCCACGGGGAAGAGTAATGATTGGAAAAATCTATCTGTCCCAATTTTGGCCCAATTTCTGCGAGTAGTGCATTCATCGTTAATTCAATGTGCTAGTGCTAGTGAGTCTGAGTAGGATCTAGCCGTCCAGAAATTCGAGGTTCTAATGTGAAGTTGAGAATAATGGAAATAATGGCCTGAAGTTAGATGGATGGATACGCGGAGTCTAGTCTAGAAAGTCTAGAGTCTAGATTGTACACTCTATACGTCCCTGATCGGATTTCTGTCGGAAGAAGAAAATGGGGTTCGTTCCAAATTACAGGAGATAAACTGGATGTTGTGGTTGTTGGCGGGTGTGAAGATAAGTAATTGTTTCACGGGGCTTCAGGTTATGTCCGGGTCTCGTAGACTAGAAGACTATTATCGATTTTCCTTCAGGTTTCTTTTCAAGCCCACTTGAAACTTCAACTCGAACGGTGAACAAAATGAGTTTTCCCCAAAATTCAGTTCCATTGAATGCAAGGGCTCTAGGATGTTTACAGGGTGTCACATAATAAATGTACCCTGCAATATATGTAACCAGTAAGCATATCAGGGAAACATCAAAAAGTAACCACATTCCGTCTTCTGTTTCTAGCAGAACTTTGTGTCAGCGGAGGGCGGAATAGTAGTAGTCATATCTTATGATTTTTCAAATAGAACAGGGTTAATCGTGAAAAAAACAAAGCGGATTACGACATTTTTCATAAAATTCACAACCACACAATATCAAGTCAAACATTTTCCTTTAATTGTTCTGTTACGGAAAAAAAAACGAGTACAATAGTACGACACATATTACGAAATATTTATCACATTCCACCATACTTGGTCACAAGGAGGGCGATTAAATTTATATACCTGCACTTTTACCTTCAACATTTACCTACTAAAAGTATCCCCTCCATTTTGCAGTCCGTCCCTTCTTATATGACGTCAAATTAAAGAGAACAGCATATAGATCTAGTTTTTATCTCCCTCTGAGGTCTGGATTGGATTCAATTAAAAATATGGACAAAATTCTTAAGATCTACCACTCAAAATGTAAAATCCGTGACTTTTGTGGGCTGCATTACTACTGCTGAGTAAAACCAAACTTTTAAAATCTTTATGAAATACGGTTATAAATAAATCACATGTACGGCACACTAATGTGATGATTTACAAAGAATATGTCTAATTAGTTTTATCAGATGTTCGCAAGCAAGGTAAACGAAAGGTTGTCAGTGTAAATAGATAGTGTCCAGGATTTAATACAATCAATGAACAAATTAACACATGCTCGACTAGTTTTCCAACCAAGGCGGATTGTAAGAAAACAAGTGCGGGAGATACTGTTGAGATGTTTTATTTCTATCGTATACTTTTATTTGACAAACACGCCGAAACCAGTCTCTGCTTTTGTCGTGTATGTAATAGGCACGTTTTCTTCGAATTACTTGGTCGCACTTGCCTGTGTTTTGTCGTTAGCGGTGAATCAGTAAATGTAAATCTCCCAAATAAAATTGAAATGCTGCAATTGAAAAATAGGATCCCAAAAAGATTTCTATGCTAGACAAAACACTTCAAAATAAAAAAAAAGTCGAGCAAACTCCTTATCAAAATTCAACACACAACTCCAGTAAACCAACTGTAAAATATCCGGCAATCGAATACATACATAATAGGAGCATAAAAAGCGCTTGAGGGTTGAGAAAATGTAATGTAAATGTAACCGCGTGTAAGATTACCAATTCGAACTCTCCAAAGTCTTTGAAGAGTTTTGTGTCTTGAACTGCTCATAAAATACGTCGTAGTCGTAGTCGTTCGTTTCGTAAGGCGTCGAGTCAGTCTATGCATAATATTAGGAAAGAAGAAAAAGACAAGAAAGATTTATTAGAATTGCGAATTCCCCGACCTGATCCCTGAGTGAATCAATTGGCTATTGATCCATCCAAAAAGCCTAGGCCCGTCGTCGCGGCAGACACGACGAAAAAAAAATACTTCGTAAGTAAGAGTCGTGCTTTCTCAGAATTTTTTCTTACAAGGAATTCCACTCTGAAAATATTTGAACAGCTTTAATGTGAGTGGGGATTGAGGAGGACTGTGTTCATGGATTTTCTTCTGAGTGAAAAGACTTTCTCCGAACTTGCACAGTTAATGAATTTTGTACGGGGTGGTTCATCTCTGAAAAACGTATGGTAGGCATTTTCTATAGAAATCTATCTACACCGTGTTACGTGCACTAACTGATGAACCTTCGATCATGTGGGCGGACAAAATACATTCACCTTAAAAGGATTATTTCGTACTATCAGATTTACTATGTCCGAGCTATGGATTGTATTAGTATGTACGGTCTTTAGCCGTAAGACGTATTATGAATGAAGATTAGTGCAAATGCTTTCAAACTTTGGGCTGCTGCTAATTCTTCAGATTTAGCTGAAAACTTGCCAGTTTATTCTCGTGGTAATGATCAAAGCCGGTTTGAATTATATCGCTACATCGAACTGTCAATTGATGATATTAAGATGAAATTGGAGTTTTCTGTAGACTAATTTAATTTTTTTAACTCAAAGTTGTTGGTTTTGTGTCCTGAAACTTTCGTCAAATTTCTAATAATTTGATGGACCACCTTGTAATACGTACTACGTAGTTTGTATTCACTCGTACGGGAACTTGTATCTACTCAAAGTACACGTGTAATATGAAATATTAAAATTAGTATTTTTTTGATATCGAACGAACACTGCTGATAAATATGATGTCGATATTGCAATTTCATTGTAAAAGTATTGAAATAGAAAACTTCGTGAGCAATAGCTGTAGGTATTCCTCTGCAAATTATGCTACTCGTGTCTCAGCCATTCATTAAATTGTACATAATGCTGCAGATACTTTCAGTATTTCAAATTGCAATATATAGACTACCAATCATTTGAATATGGTCGAAAAATTTCAAACAAATTACATATAAATATTCAACTTTCGGGAAAAGAAGCAATCATGAAAATATTCAGATCATTGAGACTGTGAACTAATGGATACATTTATTTTTTGTGCAGATTCACTGACAGACTCCCCACTTTCGAGACAATCCGCCTCCTCGTCCACAGCCTCCACCACCGGCTCAATTAATTCAAGATCTTCTTCAATCAATAAAACTAAACATCCTGCCAATGCATCCCTCCGTCATTGCAATTCTTCCGGTCAATTACACTCCGTTGACAAAATGGACAATGTGGCCGGGACATTGGCAGTGGGTTCAGCCCTTGGAGTTTGGTCACACGGTTTTGGATGGGGTTGGGGCCCTGGGTGGGGGTGTAGTGGATGGGGATCCACAAGTCTGTCCCTCTCACACCCAGATTTCTCATCAACAGTGTTCAGAGCCCAAGATTATTTGCCAGCAGTAGCAGCCACATCTTCCACTTATGGAACAGACAATTCTTCGCACTTTCACCACCAAACAAATTCAACAAATGCAGGGGATTTATTTGACAGTTATGGATTTGATAGTATGGCCACTGGAGATGACATGAGTTCTGCATTCGATGCGTTCGGAGGAGGAGATTTTGGGTTTTAAAATAATTTTTTTTATCTGTTAATTATGTTTGCTCATTGGAACGGATAAGAAATAATTTATAATCGTAAGCTAAATGAAGAGAAAGTCATGTATCGTATGTACGGATTGGGAGCTCTGTAAAACATAACTTACTGTCCGAGCAATTCTTGGCAAGATTGGTGTAGGGTAAATCTCATGAATGATTAATAATTAGAAATGGATAATTGGATTTTCATTGAATTCGAAATTGTGCCAAGTAATGTTCTTTTAAATGTGATAAAATGTTTTTGCAGCAACTTCTCCCTTCTGAATGTATTTGGTTGTGATAATGAATGTGTGCTGTAAATATTGGTAATTCATTTCATGCTTCTCGTCTTGTTAGTCATGAAAATAATTCAATGTTCCGCAGTGTGATCCCTCTGAACTAAGATTTATTTTTTAATCTTTACCGTATTCTTCATTCTTATGGCCGAGGTCGGAATCCAAACCATAAAAAATAATTTTCAAAATTTTCGATTTAATGAAAACCGTATACTCCAACGTTTGACTTTGACTCTGGCATATTACCTGCACAAAATTTTCAAATTTTGAAATACTCATATTCTTTCTTGTTTGGGCATATTTCATATATAGTAAGAAATGGAGGACTTAGAAAAACACCCGCGTCTAGTCCAGATTAAGAAATAGATTGAATTCAGGTGCTCAAATTGGTGGTCAAACAGGGACGTTCGTAAAAACATAATGGAAGCTGGACTCTCATGTGTAAAGTTGAATTTACTTAATTACTGACTATAACATTTAGAGAGTCCGGAGAAATATCTATTTAAATATATTATAACTGTCCAGGTTGTGACGCACACTCGTATCTCGAGCTTTTACAAGGGAAAAGTTTAGACATGCTTGACGTACGTCTGATTCGAAAGTCAAATTAGACATTAATCATGGAAACGCAATGTGAAGTTAGTAAAATCTCGAAAGAGGTTAAAGAACAGAATTATATTTCAGAATCAGATTATACGCAAATAAATTGTACATGATGGTTATAAGTATTATAATGTATAAATATAAATGTTGCGTCCTAAAAACAGTTCTCTAATGTCAGGCATAGGCATGTAAGCACTATTGGTATGTTTAAGAAGAGAAGTGTAAATTCTGAAAATAGTTACATAAGCGTATAATGAATGTACTCCTACGTGTGACCTGAAACGTACCGTACCGAAAAACTTCGTATTGTGACCCTGCTTTCATAATGTACAGTAATAAACATTAATATTTACTATGTGCGAGTGTATTGTTATACCAATCCAAATATTAATTATGGCAAAACTACAGTAAATGTTATGTAATTAATATGGTGGTCATATTGTTACTTAGGATTTGGTTGTAAAATATTCATTAATACAGTTTAGTTTAGTTGTATTTGTGTTTAAACCAATAAAGATGAATTTACTATTTAAAATGTTTAATTTAAATTGCATTCTTCAAATAAGGAAACAAACTCACATTCCATCCCATTTTCAATTAGCTCTGGGCAGAAACATTCATTCAGGGGACATATTTATATAACAAAGTAAATACCCCAACCATTAGTTTAGTTTGTCGATTAAATATATATAATTCTAAAATAAAGCCAATGAATGCTCCAAATAGTCCAGCTATGAGGAGGAGATGAGCGGAGAATAAACTCTGGAGTTCCAAAGGATCGTGTCGGACAGTATTTCTCTCCAAACACTGGGGCTCAGTAGCCCAGCTGTAATGGCATGCGTAACGTTGATTAAATCCGCGTTCCTTCAGTTGAATAATTCTAGGGGAACATGTTTGAAATAGTCGAGGCAATATTTTAACTTTTCTAATCTGCGTGATTTGAATGCATTATATCTTACTTTTGATTAAAGACTTCTTCAAAAGGTGAACCCTTCTTGACTGTCATTCCCATGTGAACAATAGTATTTTCGATTGGGAAAGCTTGTAATGACTCACAGATGTATTCGGAATTATTAGCAACTGGAAATATACCCTCAATGTTTTCCCAATACGAAAGTGCAACACTTTTTGGTTTCATAGCTTGAGAACTGATCTCATTGTAAGAATAGGCTTCGATTTTTGGTATTTTGTAGTAAGATTTCATCCCCTTGAGAATTTCAATGAAATTATTTAAAATTAATTCAGTATTTACAACCCGTGCCTCGTAGTTTTAAATCGAACCTTAGTGAACTCCCGTAAAGAAACACTGTTTCGATAGTAGATGAACGCATAGTCATATAATATGAGGTCCTTGAGGGACTGGATTGGACTCAACTGAACAGAGAGTTTGGACACCAGTACTGCTGAGAATGCGTTGTAAACGACAACAGCAGAAAACGCACCAGTAATGAATAATATTCTTAACGATAGTCCAGAGGGGAACACGTGCCAACCTGAAATAGTAAAATATGTAAAACTGTAGGGTTTTCAAAATACTTACCATAATCTTCCCAAATATTCTACGTGTGAACCTTGCTGTGTAATAGTTCCAATGACCCACATTATCGAATCTTGTTCAATATGCTTGTCAAACTCAACCTGATTCCCAATTGATTTTTTATTGAGTGTAGTAAACGCAACGAATAAATTAATCAGGCCTGGGAATGCTAACGTTAGAATGAAGAGTGTGATCCATACATATGTATCAAATGGTTGATTGTAAATATTCACCAAATTCACAGACGAAGCTGCGAAGGTTCCTTGAAGAAAGCAATTACACTGTAAAATCAAGTTATACTATTTTACTCTGTCGTGATACGACGTAACTACATTCGGAGAACAAACACACAATACACATTACAATTGGGACTTGAGTTGGTAAGTTGTTTGTAAAAATTTTAACTGTTTGGCCAAATCAGATCTCATTACATTCTGGGATATGCAAATGTCAGCCGTTCCTTCAAGCAATGCAGTTGCTTGTCCACCTTGTAAAGTATTATTTTCTATGTACATCCATCCGCCGCCATCCTTCGATGATTCACTGTGAGTTAAAATTTTGATTAGTACAGGTAAGTCCTATTAACTTCTGTATTTCTTAATACATACCTGAAATTTAGCATATCCCTCAAATCCCAGTACAAGTTTGCAGCCAAACCGCCGTTTAGGACTAAAGTTCCGGTGTCATTTGAAAAGCTGGACTCAAACCAATATCCCTCGGCAGCCTGTGAAATTACAATAAGGATGAGAATATATATGATTTTTAAAACACACTGTATGTCATACCGATGCAACTGCACTGATGACTACGCCATTGAAATTTTGTCTTCGAGTTGATTTCGCAAAAATATTTATAATGCGAATTTCCGTGAAGAGGCCAATGCCTTGAGTAAAACGTTCTCCCTTGATTGAGTAGATTTCCCAAACAGAAAACATTCCACGGTCGTCTGCGTCTATTCGAAAAATTATGAATACATTTGCGTTGAGCGTGAAATTGAAAGTGGTATATAAAGTTTCCATGACTGATGAAATATCGGATTCCGATTCCATGACTTCTGGCCAAGCCAGAAAAATATGCGGTTGGTGCGCAGACTCTCCTGTGAATTCTTCAGAAGTTGGAAAAATCTAGAAAATATTTTTCTATTAATCATAAATTACTAAAGAACCTGAAGCGACTTTCTGAAAAATACTTACTTCATTTCCGTAAAAATAAAACTCTGATTTGTTGGCTGGGCTGATCATGGCAATGACATTTCGTGTAGGTCTGTAACTGAATCCGATGCTTGTCTTCACCCATGCTTCCAGATTTTGAACAGCCAGTGCGAAGCCCGAACCCAACGCTATTTTCTGGATATCTTCAATTTGTTTTCCTAATCAGTACGAGCAGTCGAAAAGTTTCGCAGACGTTTAATTCATGAGAATAAATTTACACGATTAATTTACATTTGCCTAATGCATGACCAAACTTCCAAGGGTGCTTGTACTAACGTGTCATTTTAAATCCCCAACATGGATGGGAGGCTGGAAATGCAACCTGTTGTGCCATGCTACACTAAAACAGTAAATGACAGGCATTTGACAGTTCTACAGCTTAAGTAACAACACTAGCATATTGGTAGTGATTTTGGAAATTTTTACCTAAAAAGTGTTTTTATGCGGACTAAATTCTACAGACTTACTTGGCAAATCAGAATAAATAAAAATATCATAGTTGAGCATTGAATCCAGATGAAAATATTCCAGCACATTTCTGGATGACACAATTCGCACTAAAAATAGCACAGTGAACGTGGAAATATGAATCCACGAATTCATTCTTTAAAGAAGTCGGAAAAATTAATTTTACGAAAGTAACTTTGGAATATTTTCGCTCTTCCATTCACTGTCGATGACGCAAGTGAACTATATGTCGTATGTATTGCTGCTTTCTTCAGTTGATACGACAGTCACAGTACTCCAACCTGTCTGACAACTTTAGAATGGCCCATGATACGAGCAATTTTCTCAAGAGCATGGGATGTCATTTACGACACGACAGAAATAAATTGTATTGATTTTCAATGGAATTATTGAATGTCATTTTTAACATTTTGTTCATAAACGTAAACTTCACTACTTTCTTTTTAAATCTTACATGTCTCATTGTTAGTCAATCATATGTACATATATCTGATTACAGATAGATAAAGCAGATGATTAATTTAATTCAGGTATTTTAGACAAGAGTTTCAGCAGAATTCGAATATGTAAATACAAATGTTGCGTCCTAAATACAATTCTGCAATGTCAGGCATAAGAACGTAAGCACCACTTAAGAAGAGAAGTATAAATTCTGAAATTAGTTACATATCATAATAAGTGTATATTGTACTTCTGTATGACCTGAAACATACCTTAACATTGTTACTTCAGATTTGGTTGTAAAATAAATTCATTAATGCAGTTTAGTTTAGTTGTATTTGTGTTTCAACCAATAAAGATGAAATTACTATTTAAAATATTTAATTTCAATCGCATTTCACAAAGAGGGCAAGGTAATACTGATTGTTAAACCGGATCAAGCCGAGGCTTCTTTCACGGCGCAGAGAGCACATATACGCAGTACATAGATTA